>VMBQ01010538.1:0-29034 GCA_007657795.1 Dreissena rostriformis | reverse complement strand
GTGTGCCCAAATTCGCTGTGATCTTTAAGGTCTCTGCGTTTGGTGTACAGCTTTTGTCTAGACCTGTAGCTGACGAGCTTCACAAGAATCGGCCTTGGTTTGGGACCCCCGGGTTTTCATCGACTTAATTGTTGCTCCCTCTATCTGATGTCTCTTTTCGTATATATTATATAATTAACACAATTTATTTAGATTGATACTGTAAAGAAATCAAANATTAAGTTTATACTTAAGAGTATTTCCATTTTTTAAATAGTAGTGTTCTTTTATATGTTATGTGTTCATTTAACTTCCTAACAAGGGCACATTATAATAAATACTTGACACAATCATTAATGTAGAGAAATACGATCGGTGAGCTTATATCGCCTAAGCTGAATTACTGCTTAACGACAATTTCCCGATACTTTGACGTGCACGCGCAAATTTGAATTGCGTAATTTGTCTTAAGTGGTGTAACTAATTTGTTGAACACCAGTCTCCCAATATAGACAGCGATATATCGGATAAGGAAAGAGCTTCCCCACGGTGCCTTTACCACTTGACTTATTAAGATCTGTGTAGGGAGAATACTATCAACAAAGGCGCGACCCAGGAGAGTTTTCTATAGGTATCATGATTTTTTTTTAACAAATAAGTATTTGTTCAGTTAAGTGCAACCGCGCGTTTGTAATATGAAGTTCCGACACTAATCCGAAAATTATTCTAACCGTTCAAACGCGCGGTTGCACTTACACCTTATTGAAATATAATGTTTAATCATAGCATTTATTTGATTCTTAGGTTAGCAATGCACCTAATAAACACGATTGTGGGTTTTGTGGTATTTATTTGCAACGCCAGTGTATTTTTTTTATTTTATTTCAGGTACTACTTCTGTTTCTTGATCCAAATTGTTAATCTACGAATTTGGTCAAAAAATAGTGGTGTGTGTTTACATCGGTGCTGTAATAAGAGGCTGAAAAAAGGAGAAAATGTGGATTGCCAATAATCACATGTACAGGCTCGCATGGTTGTGAGTAACATTATATTTATTGTGATGTATGAGGTGATTAACACTAATTAAGTGAGTATATATTGTCTCTTAGCACCAGTGATTTATGTATATATATATTGCAATGTGTTTTATTATAACATTAATATTTGAGGACATTTATTCTGCAAAATTAATTATGTTTGGATGTTTCAAATAGCATTTTTTTATGTGAAGTTTTCTAATTTTCATTTATAGTGGGCATTTCAATGAAAAGTGAAATTCATATTCTAGTGTATTGCAAGATATGCATGTTCGTTCCTTTCTTGGTATTTTGTTTGGTTTGTGCCACCTTCCTGTTACAACAGCGAGTCTTTGTGAAGATGTCCTAAGACGTGTGAATGCTTGTCGGTCTTTGTTTATATTTGAACAGTTGAGAAAATATGTGTAGCCAAAGTCGTGGACAGGTGGAGTTCAAGTTTTGCAATAACATATCTTGTATATTTTGTTTTAGAGATGATATGAATAAGTCTTCGTTTCCAACACCCTGATTTACCCATACATGGAAAAAGCCTAATTGTTATAGACATTATTTAAGTCATTTTACAGATGATGGTTTGTTCGGGTTAGCTTCTATTTCTATCAACATCATTTTATATGTGATTTTGACTAGTTTTGTCTCTGTGCATTTAAATATTTTGAACCAGTATCGAATTATATTAGCTACAATGCTGCATTTTAGAGGAAATCGCCCACGTTCGCTGTATTTAACATTATTTTGTGTTTGTACCCTTACTTCTAATAGCTGTTTGCAAAAATTTAAGTGTATCGTTTCTAATCTTTTTCTGGACAGATATTAAAACCCCAGATCTAACTTGCATAATTCAGAATTGATGTTACTAGTTTATCAAATAAATGTTGCTTAACATTCAGAGGCAGTTTCCAATGATTACAGTATTGATACAGAATGTGTATTCCATATTGGAGGTCTTGTTCGTTTTTCTGACATTATTGTGATATCGTTAGCATATAAAAGTAAGAATAAGTTTAGCATGTGAATATTTATGCATGTGTGGCCTTTTAATATCAATGTCTCTTCAAGGTCGCTACTTTATGTTGCATATAAAGCATTCGCTTAAGCAGTTATGAAATTAAATGTATCATTTAACATTTGAGAAGAGAAATGTGATGATTTCTTACATTTTACCTCTGATGCCTAATTTTATAAGTGTGTGCCATATATTTTCTCTTACTAGTAAGTCGAAGGCCTTTGTGTAATCGACAAAACAAACAAGGATTTTATTGTTGTTTACAATTTTCTGAATCACTGTATGACGAATAAAACTTTTGTCAGTGGTAAACATGTTTGATCTAATAATTGTCTGTTTTTTTTTGCATAATTACCTCAACTTATAATTCTCGGTTGTTCCACTTAATGCAAGTGACACACAATTGTTAAACAACAATGTGTTCAACAAAGCCTTTGGCGATGTACCCCCAAGCATTCCACGATCATACTGTTACTGCTTAATTACATCACTGTTTGCAACAGAAACAGGATTTTTATATGAACATATGTCTTCACATATTGTTGATTCGTTGAATAACGTCTACGAAAACATGAACGAATGCACTTAAATCATTTTAAATCGTTTTAACGACGGATGTGGATTTTGCTTCCTTCCATTATCGTGAACAGGGAAAGTCAGTTCTAAATGAAGCTAATTTAGTAGCCATTACATTATAGTTTGTTTGTATGCCAAACTTTTTGTTACTAATGAGGCTTTTCTTGGTCCACGATTTCCCACAAAATGGAAGTGTGGTGTGTGGTTGGTAATCATTAAGTTAAACAATATATTTTATAACTCCAAGTATGCATTTTTGCTCTGATATATTTTAAATGGATAAAGCTCTAAATACATGTATTTTTTTACTACTAACTTGAACGTACCTCTAATTAAACTTTAATTCAGACTCCTATTTTTGCATGTTGAATTTTGTTGATATGGCTTTCAATGCACGTAATCCCTGATAATATAAAATTTATGTTTTGCCCTTTAAGAGGTTGCTAAAATAAATGTCGGATTCCATATTCCTAATCATCGACTTAATTGTTGCTCCCTCTATCTGATGTCTCTTTTCGTATATATTCTATAATTAACACAATTTATTTAGATTGATACTGTAAAGAAATCAAATAGTAAATTCCCTGATCACTTTCCCCAAATAACTACTTAATTGTTGTTTATTCGATCTTTTGCTTTGTGAAATAACTTTATGTAAACTATATGCTCACCTGCTACAACAATATGTATAATGTGATATGTGAAACAAACTAAAGATATTGTATGTTCTGTTATAAAAGCCAAATTAATATGTGAAGTGTATTCCATGAACACAACTACAGTTATGATGAACAACAATGATTCGCAAATATCGATTTCAATTCTTGTGAAAGAAAAACATATAACAAAAGGGATAATAGCGCATACATTAGAAAAATCAGCAACCGAAAAAAATCTTGATATTTTTGTTCTTAATTATATAATTGCACGTGATGTGATATCATTGTCTGCACGCTTGGGTACTTAATCAATCGGTATGACAAAACCTAAATAAATTGTATTCGACGATGAAAATGAACATTTTTTATGGGATAATTTGTCAAAGGACTGCTATTTTATTATTTTGCATCATGTAAATAAAATGCGAAAAATAAAACGGCTGGCCGATATACACATTCCTTGACTATAACTTCAATACGTTGCAAGCAATTCATAAAAAACAAATATCGGACAATATTGACACATACAGTCAAGATGGTTTACACAAGGTCTATTTTGCGCGTGTCACTTAATATCTGCCTTCTCATCAAAGAAGGTTTGACGTCTATGTTTTAACTATCCTCTTTGGTATCATTGTTCACTTGCAGGAAACCAATACAATACATTAGACAAGCTGTAAATAAAGTCATTATTAAAATGCAGTTTACGAGACTTTTTCACTTATTCGATATCACGAGAGCCCAACATAAAGTTAATGACGATTCATTTCAACAGTATCCACATCCGGGAGCGCTTTATAACTCGCGTTTTGACATATATTTCAATATATTAAGTGTAATTTCAAATATAGCTAGACGGATATATCTAAGCCTATTGTTATATCGCATATCATTTAACTGATATACCATGTCACAATCGTTCTATTAAACTTTAAAAGCTATAAAAAAGCTCACATTTTTGTGATTGGCTTAGTGTGCATGCACTTAGTTGTATGGTTTATTGTTAAACCTATTTATTTAAGCTTAATTGCTTTCAAAGTACTTACTACTTATTTGAAACTATCGAGTCCGAGCCTTGAGTATAGGAACAGTACTTGGTGTGTTTGGGAGAGCCCTGGACCTCCAAGTCGTTAGGCGGACACCATATCCATTACACCACGGCAACCTCTTGGTTGCGATGGTAACACTAATAACAATCGTTACTTTCTTTGCAAGGTTAAATGTTCTAAAATAACAGTTGTTAAACACCATTTGTCGATAGATATTAAGTATCATGTGAAATTCCCGCTGACATAGGGAGAAAACAAGGCGTCTATTTTGTAATTCGACAGGTACTAGATACACCAATTTAAACTACCAATTTCAGCAAAGGCCAAGGATAATTTCGATTTATTTTTGCCATATCGTTCATGTGTGGTATTGGTTGTAACGGTCGCTACCACCAAAAAGCGACAAAAACTTTAACAACAATGATAAAGAAGTACGACGATATCACAATAATGACATTTGCCACACATATGCTGAGTACATGAGTCGTTCTTATGTGACGACGGTGAGTAGTTTGCTCACTCGAGTATTGTTCGCATCATTGGGATATAGATCAATCCACGTCGACACCGATGCTTATACTCTTTAGTCTTTACAACATTTTACAAATGGCAAGCATGTACATCTTAAAGTCAAAGTCAGTCGTTATGTCCATACCGTTCTCATTTACCTGCGGCTTAAACTCACTCTTACATAATTGGAACGCACTGCTTTTTTCACAACGGAGTCAATAATCAGAACACAGAAGAAATTGTGTCCTATCATGTTTAACGTTTTCAATACCCAAAAGCTCAAGTGGTTTGTGCATATCGATTGGACACATTTGATGCTCTCAAGGTTAATGCCAATACTTAATATATATTGTATTAACAAACACGATTATTAAACTCACTTTGTTTCTACACAACTCACTTAAAGTTTAATATTTGATTTCATTACTGATGCGACAGAAATCTAAGTCGGAATTGTCGCTTTTAAAAAGTTAGAGGCAATTGTAGGCTAAATAATGCACTTACGGACATAGTTTCGTAAACATGGATCTTTGTAGATACAAAATGCTTGTTTTTAATTGTTCGTGTCACAATTCATTCCATTTTAATGTCCCGCACTGATATATATTCATACGACACACGAACACTAACATGTTAACATGTAAGTGTTCTTGTGTCGTATGAAATAGATATATTTGCGGGAAATTAAAATAGAATTAATTGTGTCACAAAAAAAATAAAATGTGCATTTTATATCTGCAAACATCCATGTTACCAGATAACATCTCGTTTTGAAATTTTGGCTTTGCTAATAGGAACATTAATTTTTTATTGGGTAACTTTATTATACGAAGTACTTTACGAAATTTTCGTTGATTTGTGAGTATTAATGTTACTTTAATTGTTCAATTAATACATTAATCAATCCATGAATTAATCAGCCGATACATGAATCAATCAATGCCCGTTCTGTAAATGGTTAGTTCTTCACTGTTACGCAGTCCTAATCCACCGTAAGAGACTTGAGTCTTCTGCAAGGAGAGGAATGTATGGATCCATCTCTGAAAATGACCCTGGAGCGGTCTATTAACAATGAGAATCATCCAATACAAAATTTGTCAAAAGACTCTTAGGCAGCTATTTTGATTGAGTAGGTCTCCAACATTATTTTTAAGACATTTATTCCGATCATAATTATGGTTTATGTCTCCTCGTACAAATAGGTCTGGGCATGTGTCTGGACATTTGTAACACATGGACGTTTATTGAATGAGAAGGAAATCAACCATGCGTTGTTATCCTTGACTGCCGCTTCTATTGATGATATAAGATGTTTCCACTGTAGGAATTCGATGGATCTTTGTCGAATACGATAAAAAAAAACGTTGTTTAATCTGGTTTTTAAACGATTCTTGAGCTATGCAGATGATATCCAAGGCATCCTGATTCTGGAGGAATAAAGTGATTGTCATTTTCCTTCTTCCGTATGCCGTTCAGTCCGTTAAAAGTTGCAGTTGATTTTGCAATTTAAGTCCAGCACCACAACAATTTCTTAAACTACGAATATAACAAAACCTCACGTTGACTGTAACCTTATATGGAAGAATTTAAAAATAGGAATAATAAGAAACCTCAAATGTGGTATACGTTTTTGCGAACAACACAGATTGCTTCATGAACTTTGGTACGTAGTTGTTGCCTATGACCAAAGCCAATCCATCAATATCACTCAACCTTTACTTTTACCGTGACCACCATCAGTGGCCGTTTGTGTTTGTAAAACACATATGTTGGTTTTTCATAAAACAACTGTTAATACATGTCGTTTACGTTTTTGTGTGCACTTTTTAAAACTGTATTGACATGTTTTATTATTGCTATCAATCATAATTTTAGATCTTTATCAAGAAAAGCTATAAATGTTACATGTTATGCATATTATTCAAAATATTAAATAAATTTAGCGAGATTAGGCAAAAATATTATTCTCACAATATTGTAATAAGAATATTTGTATGATATGTGCGGGTCTTCATAAAATGAATTCGTGAACAAAATATTTTAAACACTTCAATGTGAAGCCTGTTTTAATTGTTTAATACAATTATTCAGGATATCAAAACAAAAACCAAGTTCCCCAACGAAGCAATAGAGTTTTTATTCATACATATATTCTTCTCGTTCATGTCCTATTATATATAAAGCATATCAGAGATAAACAACGCTGATCATGACTAAAACGTCTTTGAACTGTAAATAAGCATTATATCCACAATAGAGATACAATAACATGCTTTTTTGCGTTCGCCCTTTTAGGCGTTTTATTGTGGTTTATTTGTATGAGTATATGTTATTAGCGCTGGACATACTGACTTCATAATATAATGATCGTTCGTAACCGAATTGTATTTGCGCACCTGGTCAAGCATAAACAAAAATGAAAGTGATTGCTAATAAAAGTCAGATTTTTAACACCAGACTATACACAGGTAATCTCCGTTCATTTTCTTTATTTTAGCTGCGTTCTGGGAAAACTGGGCTTAATGCATGTGGGTGAGTGTCGTCCCGAATTAGCCTGTGCAGTCAACACAGGATTATCAGGAAAGCCACTTTTCGCTTGTATGGACTTTTTCGTTTATATGATGTATTTTATAAACTGAAATTCAGTTTAGGCGGAAAGTGTCGTCCCTGGTTAGCATGTGCGGGCGGCATATGCTAATCTGTGACGACACTTTACGCATGTGCATTACGCATAGCTTTCTTAGAACGCGGCTTATGTGTTAATCGTATGTGTTTCTGTTATTATAACTACCACCGAAGACGCAGTGAAACATTCATTTCCATTGTTTACAATGTGGGCGACAACGTGTGAATATTTAACATTTAGGTAAACGCCATTCAATATTAGTAAAATACTAGTAATTTAACTCGAGGTGAAATGTGCCACACTTCGCGGACATGTCATTATGTATTTATTCTTTCCTTGAACATGGGGTATTCATTTAACGAAGTTCTCCAGTGGATGATTGAAATCACTCCTGAATCAGGATGCGAAACAAACCTCTTTGGTGCCTTGCTAATGACTCCATTCACAGTGTGCTATTACGTTAATAACTCAAGTCGTGAATTTCAATAGTCTTTAACTAGCGAATAGCTCACTGATGTGCATGCAGATAACCACGTGTTATGAGTGTTTTTATCTATTTTTTAACTCTAGTTTCATCAGAGGAGAATCTTCTTATCAGTTCTTCGATGGGTTGTTTACAGTCATGCGATCAATTGCAGACAGCAATACAATAAGACGCCATACAATACATGAAAAACAAGCACAACAGGGAATACATGTGTGGTCTTGCATTTGAACAGTCTATGTGAACCCAATTTTTACAGAGTGATGTTCATATATATCGGCATATTGTTAAATGCCTAGATCATGGCTGCACTTCCAGCAAGACGCCGTTACGTCGGTCACAAAAAAGCTCCATTACATATCATACACAGTGGCGTATGTTTCCATAAAATTGAATAAAATAACTCATTCTTTTCAAAAATACATATAAAAATATGTCAAATTACAAATATTATTTAGTGAACGTGTTTTATGTTTTGTCTTGTATTGTATTCAGTTGTCATTTACCATACATTAAATACTAGCGGATAAGAAATTAAACTGTCTCAGTCACATTTTTTTCCTGATTCAGCTATCTGCTGTGTTGTTTTTTTAATAATTTATGAATTTATAACAATCCTTTGTAAAAATAGTTTTAAATGGAAAACAAAAGCAGCGCACCATAAAACAATAACATTTATTAAAGCGTTTTGTTTTTTGTTTTTTTTTTATAATATACCGGAAAACGTCTCAATGGGGAATAAACTACACATTTCCAAATTGACGTCCGAAAAAATCCCGATTGAAGGTTTCCAAAAAAAAAAATTGTTTTGGTAAATAAAAATAAAATGCAACATTAAGTTAATTTCTCTATGCAACTTTATTGATTGAACCTACGTAAATATAATATTGACAACACTAAGTTATCAATTTTAAAGTATTTGTTAGCCAAAAATCAAATACACCAATATCCCAATCTGAAGACTTCACGACGCGAATTTAAACAATATAAGGGGTTTTCGCTCTAATTTTTCCCAATTTGGCTGGTACCGGTACTTTTCCCAATTAGGCAAAACAATAATAGCTGAATTGAATGATTTCAGCGTATGAGTTAAGAGTAATGTCCAATACATTTTCATTGACGCAAAATCAAACCAGACGAAGAAATAAACTTCTTAATCGAACATGGCACAGAATTGCAAGAGGTTTGCTGGTACGTTAAGCAGGTAATTATACTATTTAAAATTAAGTTTCCGCAGAACGATGAAGGAGTGTTGTTGCTAATCTATCATTTTCCTTTTCTGAAATCCCTTCGATAATAGTTTACAGGATAGATTTCCCAAGGCGGCTCAATTTGTCGTTTCTTATTTTGTCTGCTTAAAAAGCTTCCGCTTAAATTAATGTCATCTCTACAAATAGAAAACAAACACCTAATACTGACATGACTATCTGCCAATCTACTTATTACTGTTAGTATAATATATTATTTCATTTATCAAAGCGCAAACCCTTCTTTCTTGTTTCAATGCTTTGTATGAACACTAATATGGTACAATGTTAGTGTTCGTGTGTCGTTTGAATAAATATCAGTGCGGGACATTAAAATGGAATTAATTGTGACACGAAAAATTTAAAACAAGCATTTTATATCTACAAACATCCATGTTACCAGAAAACATCTCGTTTTGAAATTTTGGCTTTTGCTATAAGGAACATTGATTTTTTATTGGGTAACTTTATTTAACGAAATACTTTTCGAAATTTCCGTAGATTTTTTAGTAGTAACGTTACTTTAGAGATTATCTTTATATGCTAATTGGTTTGCTCGTTATAGCTCTATATTATTTATTTGTGTTTTATATCGCCCACAAACACACTTGTGTAGTGGCATAAAACCGCCATCTGTTATGTATATTGACTAAATAAAATAGTGTTATTATTATACTCTCAGCACATCAAGAATGTAGGAGGAGTATATACTGGAATTAAATGACCCACGCTCTGCGAAAACTGGACTTAATGCATGTGCGTAAAATGTCGTCCTAGATAAGCCTGTGCAGTCTGCACAACACGATATATCATTGGGCCTTACGAATTATAATTTGTTTTTGCTCAGGGGTTAAATATTCGCATGAGCAAAGAGGACTCTCTACTAGTGATCTTCGGAATAGGTCATTATTGAGGGAACTGCACTCAAGTCGCAATCTTGCGTGAAGGTTTTGACCAGCTCTGGTACCAATATTAAGTAATTCAGACGATTTTGTGAGGTTTCTGCTAAGAGAAGCTTTAAAAGTGGTCAACATGGGACATTGTTGCAAGTCTGGCGAAAGGGCATTCCACTCACGTATAGCTGTTGGAAGAAATGTGCATCGATATGATTAGAACGTTACAAAACTGAAAAACATATTTCATAATCATCATATTACCTACGTATGACATGACATTTTAGACAATATAAGACGCTAACGTATAAGCTAATGCTGAGATAATGAAACGTTACACCAATAGCACCATGATGCCAGTACTGGACGAAAGGAACTAGAATAATATATTAAAAATGGTGTTAAGCCTTTCTTATAGCTGTACAGTTTTGCCAACTTAGATGAAATTATATGATATACATGTACTGCACTGATCATAACATTGGAACACCTAGGTGATCAAACATGTTTATGTAAAACCCGTTAACGATACAGAAATACGGTTCTATAAATAAATATTTATACGACCAGTCTTGTATGTTTTTGCCATCGTCTTAAATGAAGTACGAATTAAATAATATAAGCAGAAACAATATGGTATATGGGCCAAGTACAACTAGAGCAAGTCAAACTGAACACTCATCTTGGAGAAAAGTGCGACTAGTCTCAATCTTCGACCAAACCGATGGACGACATCGAATTTCGGTTAAATATCTTTAAATACGTTAAATATGGTATTCCATTCAAATTGATTAGGTGATGCTGTCACTTAAAGATTTTAATGAGATCGCCGTGGCGTAGTGGATATGGTGTCCGCCTAGCGATCGGGAGGTCATGGGTTCGAATCCCACTGGGAGCGTTCCTTTGATCTCCCTCAAAGACACCAAGTACTGGTTATAGTCCCAGGAAACGGACTCGAGAGCGTTTATATAAGCCTACGGCTTTCGGTGCAATCGAGTTAAAATAAATAGGTTTAAACTAAAGATTTTAAAATAAACGGCGGACCAGGATAGTCTTGAGATTACCTTTCGATTTTGTACATAACGTTTTTAATCACTAATTTTTTTTATTAAAAGCGATTGTTAACTCATCGTATTATATATTGACGCAATTGAAATAAAATTTTGATTTAAGAACTTTTAAATGTGTCAGCTATGTAAGATTCCTTTATAAAAACGTAGTGAAACAAAGCTTGACGCAGTCCATACACCGTGATCACCAAGCGAATGGTCACGGGTTCGATCCCCATTGTGGGAGCGTTCTTTAGATCTCATCTTAAACACCAAGTACTTGTTTAGGCCCAGGAAACGGACTCGAGGGCGTTTCAAATAAGTAGTAATTATTTTCTATGCAATCTAGCTTAAATAAATAGGTTTATACTAAGATNGTCAACATGGGACATTGTTGCAAGTCTGGCGAAAGGGCATTCCAGTCACGTATAGCTTTGTGTGTATTCGATTGTATTTCTCCACCGAAGCGGCTTTATTTTCAGATATCGCATGATTTCCAATAAATGCCCATGGAATCTGCATCTTAAAACAATGCCATTGTATATATTAATATGGGAAACAAAAGGCAGTAATCCATGACCTCCGCTTTATAATAACTTAACTCCCACAATGCAAGCTCGTTTGATAACTAAATCAAGCAACACTCGTCTACACCCAGTATGATGATTTATTGTGTATATCTGAACTAAAACTGGTGGATGACGACTATTCTCAGAACGTACGGGATATCTAAATGTGTTTGTGGCATCGTAGCATTCAATCTTACCCGCTTTGACCTCACTTGTTAATACAACACCGCTCGATCTATCAATCACCATGTCTCTTTTTACTCTTGATGGACACTCCTGATAACATAATAAAGGAAAAACGTTGATTAAATTGTGATGTCTCCTGGTTAGTGTTAACATACCGCTATAGTCTGAACGCATTTCCAGAAAGATTACAGACAGTATTTATGAGCGTTACATAAATCCACGCTTCTAATGATGGATAATGATAATCGTCAATGAATCTATGTATACGCACAGATGAAAGTCTATGGAAATACATTAGAAATGGCTTTTGGTGGTACGTTTTATAAATAAGTGTAGGCACACACTTTTTTCATGGGGAAAACATCGAGACAACAGAAGTGGCAACTATTCCCGTATTGTATACACATACCGGCTTTATGACACTTTGATAAAATTATTTTAGTCCCTGAAAAACAATTGCTGGAACTGTATGCAATTAAAAGGTAATCACATCCTCAAAAGTTGTATGTGTTTTATGTGAAATGTAACGGAAGACCTTGTGACCCGTCATAGTGTTGGGACTTTAGTGAAGAATGACTAGGATCGGTTAGGTGCAAGACGACTGTATCGAGATGTATTGAAATGGCAAACACTTTATACAATGAGTTAAGTAACACAATGGTGATGTTATATATTATGATTTCGATGCTTTGTAAGAAATACCATATACGTCTAACATTTAGCATGTTTCATCAACAATTAATAAAAGTAAACTGTCTTACCAAGACGTTCGCTTTATTTGTCTATGTTCATATTTAGATCAGTGTATATACCAATAGCGCTTCATCAACCCTGATTAATACTTTTTATATGATTTATTATACGGAAAGTTATCTCTGTTTATCAACGTTTTCACCGCATAATATTATTGACAATATCCGTCTGGAAAAAATGAGAGTCTTTATAAGGTGTGTCTACAAAGTGTTCATAGTTCTCGTTCAGTGCATTATGTTAACACAACATTGTATTTTTACTCATAAGACGGTATTTACAATCGCTAATAGCTTTTGATATTTCCAGAAATACGACAGACATATTATGTATGAGGGTTGAAGAAATCCATACAACCCATGATGGAGGAAGATTGTCGTTAATGAACGTGTGCAGATGAAACGCGAAAGCATAAAGTAACTATGGTACACCGAGGATTGTGATGGTCGAGGTTGACATTTCTTTTGGAAGTTGTTTTTATTCTATATTATCAGAAATAAAAAATAAAACAATTTGCAAAATGGTTGCTGGAGTAAGTGTAGGGTTCGGCTACCGATTCAACTGGTTTAAATTTCAAAAAAATTGAATTGACCGTTTCAAAGCGGTGATCCCAGATTAAATCGTTTATATTCTAGTGTTGCTTTTTATATTATCTAGTATGCTATACAACTTGATGATGGTAACAATAACTTATATTTTAATTTTTTTTATAGAATAGTACGAGTCAAATACTGAGATGGAAAACATTTGTTAGCAACTACTTGCGGTAATAAGTTCGTTAATTTTAAAATGTTCAAAATATTTTAGTTTTGTAATACACACCCACACTTGCAAACTTACAAACTATCAGTGTCGCTGTCGGTATTATGTCGGTAATCTATCAAATTATATGTATATATAAACGTATATTTGTTCCATTAAAGGTGCAGACAAACAATATTATATTTGATACGATCAAATCGAATAATTAGAGAACAAGAACAAGTACAAAACAAAACAGAGCAAAGAGAAGCACACATTGATTCTGATAAAGCATACATTGTGTTGCTAAAACAGGTCATATTTTCGTTAATTGTTTCTAATGTAACGTTTTTCTCTTCATGTAGCTGACTGGACATCTATCCTTATTGACGTATCTCTTCCATATTAAGGATAGGGGGTTGTATATACATCAACAATAACTTTTTTATATGCGTTCCTTATGCAGTTAAGACCAGAGTGTGGAATGAGACATTACATATCAATTTGTACATATTTGACTGGTATAAAATGGCAAAAGGTCGTCCAAGTATATTGCGTTTTATCGCTCGGGGTAAAGGTAGACAAGCATTTGAATAAATGTAACAATTATATTTTTCCTCACCACTTTGGGTCTGGTACCGGTACGAATCAAATTGTGAAAATTAGCGTCGCTTTCATCAAAATGTGTTTACACTGTAACTGTTTCAACTTTTCTTTTACTTAGCAATATAATTAAAATGTTTAAAGAATCAAATATGGTTAAAGCATTAGCCTTGTAGAAAAAATGGTCATACTTGCTTACAATTTGTGTCTTCTTGCATGAGACCATGGTTCGATTCTAATGTGTCTATTTCTGACTTAATTTGAGATTATTTTAAATCACGACCACCTTGAACTACTGCAAATAAAAATGCAAAATCTATTCTATAATATGTCAAGAACGTGACTTAGCATACCACACCGTTGAATGATTTAATATGTAGCAATATGGTATAGAATATGTATTTGAAAAGGGGGATTTCTTTTGCAGTTGTTAAAGTAGGCAGCTAAATATCGGTCATGAACAACCCCATATCATCTGGAACAACGCTTGCAAGTTTAAAAAAATGTCCATGGCCATTGTGTTTATCCCACTTACTTTGTTACGGGACTATTATATGGATATAGTATAATTAAATGTAAACTTTAGTTACTAAAATTGTCTTGTACGTGCTTTGATTTATGTACACTTTATGAATGGCATATATTGTTAAATAACAAGGAATTCACAAATAGGATCCAATCATCTATTCATTTCATTTCACGTTTTATTAATATTACAGAAATGACATAGAATTAAAAAATAATAAAAAAAATTGCATATACAATGTGATTGCAAATGAAATAATGTTTATTTTACCCCTCATAGTAATTTACCCGCCGAATCCGACTAACGCCATCCTGGGAATGGTTGTCTTTGGAAATCGGAACGTTTTACATTGTTTCCTTAATAGTGGCAGCTTTACCAATTGTTAAATAAACCAGTACGAGAAACTGATCTGCGACTTTGCAATTGTCGAGAAAGCTAAATACGATTTTCCTCGTCTGCGATACATCAGCAAACAGACCTATTGAAGTTGACCTTTTCTCAAATATTTTTTTCGAGACAGTACCAGATAGCAGACAGGATATTTTTGACTGATTTATTCGTGACCTTCTCTTAAATAAAATGTGCGAGGCCGTAACAGAAAGCAGACAGGATATCTTTGACTGATTTATTTGACGTGTATTTAAAATTTAATCCATCTTTCAGTAATAGAAGTGCACTGTGAGTCTGCCATATGATCAGAAATTGCACTGACACAGTCATGGGCCCACTGTTTCTGTACCAATAAAAGAACTGTTAAAAAAAATTTGTCTGTGACACTCACATATGTCAGAAATTGTGACAGCTGAACGTTTTCCTTTTGCCATGAGTTGTTTTATTGCTAAATACTTTACAAATCTTTAATAAAGAAACATATGATCGGTGAGCTTATATCGCCTTCACTGGTCACAACTGAATTACTGCGTGATAACATTGCCCGATTCGTTTAAGTGCGCGCGCAAATTTGAAGAGATTGATTGCAAATCGTATTGTTCATACCCTTATCATAAAGACAAGAACCCATTCTTCAGCGACCAAAGTGATGATGAGTATGATATCTTTTATCTTGGGACATCTTGCCGTTAGGCCATGACAACATACTTTAACAGTCAATCAAACAATCATGAACCGTTAAGCCATCGTCCGCGTGGCCTAATGGATAAGGGTTCTGACTTCAAATCAGAAGATTGCGAGTTCGAGTCTTGTCGTGGTCATAACGTTTTGGTACATCCAAATCAAACCATTAAACTACACTCTACTCAATCCTGACTACTATTAATAATCGTCTTATCGACCATGCAGAATTTTCAAGCTAATTTAATGCACAATATATCAATGAATTATAATCTCAGAAAGAAAAACTGGACATACGATACATTTATTATTACAATATAAATATAATATAAATAGTATATTGTGGATGAATTGCAGTCATAACTAGGTCACAATATCACATCTTAGGAAAAAAAAAACTTTATTTAAGATGCTAAATCTGTATGCTTTTCGAACCTTACAGATATCTCGTATCACAAAATAATGTTGGCACTGTTTCACAATCCATAAAGTATGAATGCATCCTTACAGGCAAAAAATATATGAAAAACAAATATGCGAAAAAAAATCGTTGAAGGAAAAAAACTGCACGCATTCATGGCTTTGTTTATCTAACTTAAAATTTTTCCGTAGAAGTACATGCGCAGACATGGACAGCACAGTTGACTCCGTCATTAATCGATAGCAATCGTGTAACCAACGAAATATAAACAATGAGAAGTTAAGACAAGCCAGGCAATAACACGCTTGTTAGTTTTAAAATATCTTCAACTTTAAATCAAAATACATTCTACATGTATGCCTATTTATAAGTATTCGTAAATTTGCAAAACAATGCTTTTATTTTCCAGATTCCGAATCTTTAAAACTAAAGAGCTACATTTATTACTCAGTCTTGATTTATGTTTATCTCAATATGAAGAAGTGAAACTCCAGAAGCTGCAGCAGTATTGCAGTTTTATCATACACACCCTGTGGTCAAGTCTTCATCAATTAGTATACCGGTACATTGTAATCATTAGGGCCATCATGAGCCTCTTGTGTCTGAACAAGTTTAAAACGATTCTACCCTAATCAATTCTGAAAACAACTCGTACATGTACATATCGTTTTAAGATTCTATCGATCCTTTGAATAACGTCTTCGTAAACATTTACGATACAAATAAAATCCCTGAGCATCGTTTTTCGACGGATGTGGATTTTGTATCTGCCAATGAGCACATGTTTACAAGGAAATGCAGTTCTAAATGACACCAATTTAGTAGTCATTTCATTTAATGCAAAGTTCCAACAAATTGCCACAAATGATACGTTGCTCGTGGTGCACGATTTCCCAGAAAGTAGTATTGCAATGCGTCTGTGGTAATCATTTCCTTAAACAAAATAGTTGTATAACTCCAAGTGTGCATATTGCACTGCTATATTTAAACGGATAAAGCTCTAATCGTAAAAAATAAATAAATAACAATATCCACTGTTTCAACGATGTATTCAATGAACACACCTATATTTATACTGATTTAAAATGATTTACAATTAAAGAATGATAATATTTGTGACACAAAACAGATAACAAAAGACAACGCAGCGTATACAATGGAGACATCAGCAACCCCAACAACCTTTATATTTATTGGCTCAATTATATAACGGCGCGTTATGCGATTTTGTCATGTAAGCATTGAATAAACGACCAATGCTTTTGCAAACAATATTAACTTGGTATAGGTATTACTTGTATTATCACATTTTAAAGATATTCAAAGCAAATTAATTATATTGGTTCTCAATAGGTGCAAAACAGCAACATGCTGTAGTCTTTATGTATGGAGTGTGTTTTCCCGGTCAGCTGATTTATGTGAGTATAAGTTCTTAGTCGCTTTGACCGATTATCCAATATTCAAATGTTGCTTAGTTGCTATAGTAAGGTAAGTTCCATCGTTAACATGTCTACATGTCAACAATTGTGTAACATAACCATTTTGAAAAAAAAGTCAATATATAAGTATCATTAAACGGAGATAAAATGGGAAAGATTGTTATAAATGCTAAACAACATCTGCTTTAAATCTGAATAATATGGCTCATGTCTCCCATATCGTTTTGGTGTGTTTTTGGTTGTAACGGTCACCAACGTGAAAAAACCACAATGACAAAATAGTACGTAAATATCACAATTGTGACATTTATCAGCCTTTATGTCGTTCAGCTTTGTACATTTGTCGTTCTTATGTGCTTGTGGTAACTAGTTCGCTCACTCGAGCATTTGTCCCATCAATTTACAACATAGTTGAATTCACGCCGACAGCGATGCTTATAATCTTGGCGAACACGTAAATTTACAGTCAAAGAACCACCTTGGGATTGATTATGCCGGTGTAGGCTGATGTGAATTATAAAACACGATTCTGTCCATCAGTATTTTTCGTCAAACAATAACAACCTCACAAGCATAATTCAAGCGAGAACGGGTGACTTGCGTCAAGCCGTTCTACGGTTATAGACACATTAAAAATGTATCCCGCGCATCCGCAAATACCAACATAGTATCCACACTGCCAACATCCATGTAAATAGAACATTAAGACATAAAACAATCAGACACGTTTACGCAATACCTGCAGCTAGAACACTCTCGGAACACTGTTGACGTTTTTGTTGTCTACACTACGTGTAAGTGTCCCATTGAGATCCATTACATATAACAGAAATGTGATTGGCATGCGGGTAAAGTAATAAAGATCTACCAGTGAAATCACATCAAGTTGGCGAACAGGTACGAGTCACACATGAGTAAGTTCCTTCGAGTTTTCATTCAAGATTTCATGTTACAAAGGTACATAATTTATATATAAAGGAAGAGCAGAAAAATGAAACGATCACATTTTACTTGAGAAGACGGTGTCGTTAATATTTTGCTTTTATATATTTCAATTCATACGGATTTTTTAGCACACGCTCTGCCCTGCAATTTGTTTAATAGTGTGTCGAATATAAGGCCATAATTAGTAGACATGTATGTTTTAAATTTTCTTATTTGAACATATGTGTACATGTCGTCTTGTTAACGATACAGAAAATCTAAATTTGCTTCTCCAAAAATGCACGTTTTGAATTGCATCAAATTGATAATATTTGATCATTCGGGCATCATATAGTTTATCATTGCCTACATGTAGCTAGACCTCTTCTATTTTAATCTGAGTGATGACGGCTTTTGGTGCGTACACAACAGGAAATGTCAGAACAAAGTGTGATTTATTGTTATTTGCAAACATAATATTCGTATATTTATAAAGGAAAATATTGCAAGTGAAAAAGTTTCAATGTTCTAATATTTATGTATATAATATCAAATTTTGGGACAAATAAATTTAAACTGAATTGAATATATTTATTTAACATATTTCGCAACTTGCTTAGACGTAACAATTACTTAAAAAGTGACTGATATAAAAGCATATATTAATACAAAATAAACGATAAATCACGTTCTTGCTGATATGACTGGAAGTGAGCGGCATTGAACACATTAATAAAAGTAATAAACGGTATAAAATTGTGACTTTTACATTTCTCGGCTTGGAGGTCGTCTTCTTGACTTCCTTAAGATCATCACGTGATAACTCCCGCTGCAAATTCCAAGTATGGTTGTTCGTGATAACAACTAAGCAATAATTCACGGTCCGTCGTAAATAGCGATTAAATGGTACATGCGTTTTGCAATTTGACATTTTATTTTACATGAAGCAGACAAACATTAACATAAAATAAACATAAACCACGACGCGCTAAGAGCTTGGTTTGTGTTTAAGTGTAAATTAAGCCTATTACTATGTTAATGGTAAAGCTGTTCCTGGACATTTCTTTTCACCTTTACAACTGTAGTCAACAAAACGAATTGGTCTAGGAGCGTTCAAATACTGCATTAGAAAAGGAGTCATCGTATACCAATTAAGTATTTCTGCAGACATTTAATGTGTATGGTACAAACTATCAAGCATCACTAAAGACGAAAACGGATATATTGCTTTATACCATTCTCCGGTAATGGACACATCAAAGTTTCCCCACTGCCAACACACAAGTACATACAGAAATCAGACATTTGCACGAAATGACAGGATACCTACGAATTAAACACTGCGGGGACAGTATGAACGGAAGAAGGTGTATACTATACGTTTGAGTGTCCCATTGAGATCCATTAAAAAGCAACAGACATTTCCTTGGCTGGTAAAGTATTACCTAGCAGTTGAATCATATCAAGTTGGCGAACATGTATGAGTCACACATTAGTCAGTTCCTTCCATTCAAGATATCATGTTACAAAGCTACCTTCATTAAATCTAAAGGAAAAGCAAGACAATTAAATTTAAGTATAAATGTTAATCGTATTTATATTAGGTATTCATATCACATGCTCGCTATTTGATTACAAAAGCATTAAACCATTTATACCAAACACATTCTTAGACACACCAATGTCGTGGACTCAAACATTATTGTACGTTCGCACCTATGCTGTAAAACACCATCGCTCAAATAAATAACTTATATCTGGTCTGCTGAGCTTTTAAGATTCAATTTAATAAACTTCATAGGAAATTAAAATATTAAAGAATATTCTCTATTCAGAAGTATTTAATTTTGTTCTCAGTAAATGCTAGGACGGATCATTTGTGTTTAACGTTCACAATGAATTGTCAGTATTTGTTCACATAAAACCTGTCGGTAATTATTAAAACTATAATTGGTTAATATGATTATAGTTGCCGAGTTAAAATCTGGACAAAAAAAAAACATGTTTTATGGCAAAACTGTGAATTATTACTTGAATTTTTTAACACATGAACAGTTTAACCTGTATCATATACTTATATAACATATTGTATGAAGATAGTTCACCTATCAGCAATAGATGAATACATAATACATATTTCCTAAATATATGTTGCTTTATTTGTGTATTAGTCCCCAGGTAACTATTGCCAGCATGGTGTTTTGTCATTTCTACATCTGAGTTCATAACCAAGCATTTTTTGCATAAAAAAGCAAGTTGGGTTTTCGATAAATAATTGTACCCTTATATTTACCAAGTGATACAATATTCAGTGTGTTTTTGGTGTCATGTAATTGAGATGCCACAGTTATTGATTATATATTTGGTCAATGAAACGTATAAAAAATCGAACGCCCGATGTTGATAAATTCATTTGTATTTTAACAATTAAAATTAGATATAAAATTCATTTTCAAAGAAACAACATATTTGAAACTTAGAACACGGTGACTGATACACGAGCCATGGATATATTCACCAAACATTAGAAACACATGCACGTGTATTCGTTTATGCAATGTCATTTGCAAAAGAGCAAAACAACCCATTTGGTTAATGCTGCACTTAATTTGTTTACAGCCTCGCCGTCTGATACCAGATCACCTCATGTCAGTGTTCCAATAATTGCCGAGGAAGACGTATATTTACGTCTTTTTTCACAACATCAATGACGCATGATCAATAAGCATCGTAAGACAAATTAATGTCCTAATTCTAGAGACCATGGCTTCTACGTAGTATTATCGCTGTCTTTGCCAATGAAGTTCCTACCATAACATATTCTCCCACATGAAGCAAAGTTATTGCTAGTTTCTCAGACCAAGCAACGAGACATAACGTATTTAAACGTTAATGCAAGGGTTAAGAATAATTAATACACAGCCCCGTGGATAAAATGTATCAGTATTTCAAATGTAAACAAACATTTATTTGATTAAATAAGATAAAATTTGAACTTAAAATTAATTCAGTAAATGATTCATTTGTGTAATGTACTGCAAGGCTAACATTTAGTTACTTTAATAAAAACACGACTTATCATGGTTAGTATGGGCCAACATATTGTATGACTAATATATTTGGGTAACTTAAAGCATGAACACATTCTGGCTGATTTTATATTGTGTCATGGCTTGCAAAGTGAATGCAAAATCAATATATAAATATTACATGTCTGACAGGGTGACAGTAAATTTGTCAACTTGAGGAAATACTGTCAACCGAGGCGAAGCCAAGGTTGACAGTATCTTTCCGAAAGTTGACACATTTACTGTCACCCTGTAAGACATGTAATATGTATTTATAATACCGAAAAAAACTATTCAAACATGAACAATTTATATGAACCATGAACATTTTTTTCATTATTGTGATATCAAGCATCGGAACGACAAACCGTTGTTTATTACCACAATAACCAACGCTTACACGTCTATTATTTCGATTCTAACACGATTTTATTCATAAGTCATCCGCGACTAAAAGTTTATAAATGAGAGCTATTTTAACCTTACTTCATTTTCTTTTTTGCGAAAACGTGACGTCACCACAAAAATCAAAATCAAATGACGTCGAATGCATTCAACAATTAATGTGACGTCATACTGTAAACATAAACAAAATGCATGCGCGAATGGGACAGTATTTTTTTACCATTCCGCACGTGATTGCTAAGGTAGCGGGCGACAGTATTTTTTGGACAGTCATTTTTTCCCGCTGGGTCTGAAATCCGCACGTGATTGCTAAGGTAGCGGGCGACATTATTTTTTGGACAGTAAATTTTTTCCCGCTGGGTCTGACAGTATTTCTATGTCACGATGGCCTATGGGAGTTTAGCATTGTGAATAAAAGTGAGGTATAATAATATATTATGATTCTTGTTAAGAACGAAACACTACGGACTGTTTAAGGAATTATTTTAAGATAATAAAATAATTATAATGGGTTCATATATGACACACATTATATGTGTATGTGTACGACTCTAAAAATTAAAAAAAAAAAGTTGGTTCGTTTAAACGTTTGTTTGTAATTTTGGAAAATAAGAATTAGCCCTACTGTAAGAATTCGTCAAGAATTCGAAAATGCCCAAATAATGTTCTTACTTTTATTTATTTATTAAGTTTATACTTAAGAGTATTTCCATTTTTTAAATAGTAGTGTTTTTTTATATGTTATGTGTTCATTTAACTTCCTAACAAGGGCACATTATAATAAATACTTGACAAAATCATTAATGTAGAGAAATACGATCGGTGAGCTTATATCGTCTAAGCTGGTCACTGCTGAATTACTGCTTAATGACCATTTCCCGATACTTTGACGTGTACGCGCAAATTTGAATTGCGTTATTTGTCCTGTGATGTTATCTTAAGTGGTGTAACGAAAATGTTGAACACCAGCCTCCCAATATAGACAGCGATATATCGGATAAGGAAAGAGCTTCCCCACGGTGCCTATACCACTTGTCTTATTAAGATCTGTGTTGGGAGAATACTATCAACAAAGGCGCGACCCAGGTAACATTTGTAAGGCCGTCTTTTTTAATATTTCACCATTTTTAATGTGATTTATTTGAAAGCCCGCTCATTCGTGAGAGTTTTCTATAGGTATCATGATTTTTTTTTAACAAATAAGTATTTGTTCAGTTAAGTGCAACCGCGAGTTTGTAATATGAAGTTCCGACACTAATCTGACATTTTTTCTAACCGTTCAAACGCGCGGTTGCACTTACACCTTATTGAAATATAATGTTTAATCATAGCATTTATTTGATTCTTAGGTTGGCAATGCACCTAAACACTATTGTGGGTTTTTGTGGTATTTATTTGCAACGCCAGTGTATTTTTATTTTATTTATTTCAGGTACTACTTCTGTTTCTTGATCCAAATTGTTTATCTACCAATTTGGTCAAAAAATAGTGGTGTGTGTTTTCATCGGTGCTGTAATAAGAGGCTGAGAAAAGGAGAAAATGTGGATTGCCAATAATCACATGTACAGGCTCGCATGGTTGTGAGTAACATTATATTTATTTTGATGTATGAGGTGATTAACACTAATTAAGTGAGTATATATTGTCTCTTAGCAACAGTGGTTTATGTATATATATATATATTTATATTGCAATGTGTTTAATTATAACATTAATATTTGAAGACATTTATTCTGCAAAATTAATTATGTTTGGATGTTTCAAATAGCATTTTTTAATGTGAAGTTTTCTAATTTCCATTTATAGTGGGCATTCCAATGAAAAGTGAATATCATATTCTAGTGTATTGCAAGATATGCATGTTCGTTCGTTTCTTGGTATTTTGTTTGGTTTGTGCCACCTTCCTGTTACAACAGCGAGTCTGTGTGAAGATGTCCTAAGACGTGTGAATGCTTGTCGGTATTTGTTTATATTTGAACAGTTGAGAAAATATGTGTAGCCAAAGTCGTGGACAGGTGGAGTTCAAGTTTTGCAATAACATATCTTGTGCATTTTGTTTTAGAGATGATATGAATAAGTCTTCGTTTCCAACACCCTGATTTAGCCATACATGGAAAAAGCCTAATTGTTCTAGACATTATTTAAGTCATTTTACAGAAGATGGTTTGTTTGGGTTAGCTTCTATTTCTATCAACATCATTTTATATGTGATTTTGACTAGTTTTGTCTCTGTGCATTTAAAGATTTTGAACCAGTATCGAATTATATTAGCTACAATGCTGCATTTTAGAGGAAATCGCCCACGTTCGCTGTATTTAACATTATTTTGTGTTTGTACCCTTACTTCTAATAGCTGTTTGCAAAATTTTAAGTGTATCGTCTCTTTTTTTTTACTGAACAGTTATTAAAACCCCAGATCTAACTTGCATAATTCAGAATTGATGTTACTAGTTTATCAAATAAATGTTGCTTAACATTCAGAGGCAGTTTCCAATGATTACAGTATTGATACAGAATCTTTATTCCATATTGGAGGTCTTGTTCGTTTTTCTGACATTATTGTGATATCGTTAGCATATAAAAGTAAGAATAATTTTAGCATGTGAACATTTATGCATGTGTGGCCTTTTAATATCAATGTCTCTTCAAGGTCGCTACTGTATGTTGCATATAAAGCATTCCCTTAAGCAGTTATGAAATTTAATGTATCATTTAACATTTGAGAAGAGAGATGTGATGATGTCTTACATTTTACCTCTGATGCCTAATTTTATAAGTTTGTGCCATATATTTTCTCTTACTAGTAAGTTGAAGGCCTTTGTGTAATCGACAAAACAAACAAGTAGTTTCTTGTTGTTTACAATTTTCTGAATCACTGCATGACGAATAAAACTATTGTCAGTGGTAAAAATGTTTGATCTAATAATTGTCTATTTTTTTTGCATAATTACCTCAACTTATAATTCTCGGTTGTTCCACTTAATGCAAGTGACACACAATTGTTAAACAACAATGTGTTCAACAAAGCCTTTGGCGATGTACCCCCAAGCATTCCACGATCATACTGTTACTGCTTAATTACATCACTGTTTGCAACAGAAACAGGATTTTTATATGAACATATGTCTTCACATATTGTTGATTCGTTGAATAACGTCTACGAAAACATGAACGAATGCACTTAAATCATTTTAAATCGTTTTAACGACGGATGTGGATTTTGCTTCCTTCCATTATCGTGAACAGGGAAAGTCAGTTCTAAATGAAGCTAATTTAGTAGCCATTACATTATAGTTTGTTTGTATGCCAAACTTTTTGTTACTAATGAGGCTTTTCTTGGTCCACGATTTCCCACAAAATGGAAGTGTGGTGTGTGGTTGGTAATCATTAAGTTAAACAATATATTTTATAACTCCAAGTATGCATTTTTGCTCTGATATATTTTAAATGGATAAAGCTCTAAATACATGTATTTTTTTACTACTAACTTGAACGTACCTCTAATTAAACTTTAATTCAGACTCCTATTTTTGCATGTTGAATTTTGTTGATATGGCTTTCAATGCACGTAATCCCTGATAATATAAAATTTATGTTTTGCCCTTTAAGAGGTTGCTAAAATAAATGTCGGATTCCATATTCCTAATCATCGACTTAATTGTTGCTCCCTCTATCTGATGTCTCTTTTCGTATATATTCTATAATTAACACAATTTATTTAGATTGATACTGTAAAGAAATCAAATAGTAAATTCCCTGATCACTTTCCCCAAATAACTACTTAATTGTTGTTTATTCGATCTTTTGCTTTGTGAAATAACTTTATGTAAACTATATGCTCACCTGCTACAACAATATGTATAATGTGATATGTGAAACAAACTAAAGATATTGTATGTTCTGTTATAAAAGCCAAATTAATATGTGAAGTGTATTCCATGAACACAACTACAGTTATGATGAACAACAATGATTCGCAAATATCGATTTCAATTCTTGTGAAAGAAAAACATATAACAAAAGGGATAATAGCGCATACATTAGAAAAATCAGCAACCGAAAAAAATCTTGATATTTTTGTTCTTAATTATATAATTGCACGTGATGTGATATCATTGTCTGCACGCTTGGGTACTTAATCAATCGGTATGACAAAACCTAAATAAATTGTATTCGACGATGAAAATGAACATTTTTTATGGGATAATTTGTCAAAGGACTGCTATTTTATTATTTTGCATCATGTAAATAAAATGCGAAAAATAAAACGGCTGGCCGATATACACATTCCTTGACTATAACTTCAATACGTTGCAAGCAATTCATAAAAAACAAATATCGGACAATATTGACACATACAGTCAAGATGGTTTACACAAGGTCTATTTTGCGCGTGTCACTTAATATCTGCCTTCTCATCAAAGAAGGTTTGACGTCTATGTTTTAACTATCCTCTTTGGTATCATTGTTCACTTGCAGGAAACCAATACAATACATTAGACAAGCTGTAAATAAAGTCATTATTAAAATGCAGTTTACGAGACTTTTTCACTTATTCGATATCACGAGAGCCCAACATAAAGTTAATGACGATTCATTTCAACAGTATCCACATCCGGGAGCGCTTTATAACTCGCGTTTTGACATATATTTCAATATATTAAGTGTAATTTCAAATATAGCTAGACGGATATATCTAAGCCTATTGTTATATCGCATATCATTTAACTGATATACCATGTCACAATCGTTCTATTAAACTTTAAAAGCTATAAAAAAGCTCACATTTTTGTGATTGGCTTAGTGTGCATGCACTTAGTTGTATGGTTTATTGTTAAACCTATTTATTTAAGCTTAATTGCTTTCAAAGTACTAACTACTTATTTGAAACTCTATCGAGTCCGTGCCCTGAGTATAGGAACAGTACTTGGTGTGTTTGGGAGAGATCTAAAGAACGCTCCCACAGTGGGGATCGAGCCCTGGACCTCCAAGTCGTTAGGCGGACACCATATCCATTACACCACGGCAAGCTCTTGGTTGCGATGGTAACACTAATAACAATCGTTACTATCTCTTCAAGGTTAAATGTTCTAAAATAACAGTTGTCCAATACCATTTGTCGATAGATATTAAGTATCATGTGAAATTCCCGCTGCAGCATAGGGAGAAAACAACGCGTCTATTTTGTAATTCGACAGGTACTAGATACACCAATTTAAACAACCAATTTCAGCAAAGGCCAAGGATAATTTCGATTTATTTTTGCCATATCGTTCTTGCGTGGTATTGGTTGTAACGGTCGCTACCACCAAAAAGCGACACAAACTTTAACCACAATGATAGAGAAGTACGACGATATCACAATAATGACATGTGCCACACCTATGCTGAGTACATGAGTCGTTCTTATGTGACGACGGTGAGTAGTTTGCTCACTCGAGTATTGTTCGCATCATTGGGATATAGATAAATTCACGTCAACACCGATGCTTATACTCTTTAGTCTTTACAACATTTTACAAATGGCAAGCATGTACATCTTAAAGTCAAAGTCAGTCGTTATGTCCATACCGTTTTTATTTACCTGCTGCTTAAACTCACTCTTACATAATTGGAACGCACTGCTTTTTTCACAACGGAGTCAATATGCAGCACACAGAATAAATTGTGTCCTATCATGTTTAACGTTTTCAATACCAAAAAGCTCAAGTGGTTTGTGCATATCGATTGGACAAATTGGATGCTCTCAAGGTTAATGTCAATACTTAATATATATTGTACTAACAAACACGATTATTAAACTCACTTTGTTTCTACACAACTCACTTAAAGTTTTATATTTGATTTCATTACTGATGCGACAGAAATCTAAGTCGGAATTGTCGCTTTTAAAAAGTTAGAGGCAATTGTAGGCTTAATAATGCACTTACGGACATAGTTTCGTAAACATGGATGTTTGTAGATACAAAATGCTTGTTTTTAATTGTTCGTGTCACAATTCATTCCATTTTAATGTCCCGCACTGATATATATTCATACGACACACGAACACTAACATGGTAACATTTTAGTGTTCTTGTGTCGTATGAAATATATATATTTGCGGGAAATTAAAATGGAATTAATTGTGTCATAAAAAAAAATAAAAAAAGTGCATTTTATATCTGCAAACATCCATGTTACCAGATAACATCTCGTTTTGAAATTTTGGCTTTGCTAATAGGAACATTAATTTTTTATTGGGTATCTCTATTATACGAAGTACTTTACGAAATTTTCGTTGATTTGTGAGTATTAATGTTACTTTAATTGTTCAATTAATACATTAATCAATCCATGAATTAATCAGCCGATACATGAATCAATCAATGCCCGTTCTGTAAATGGTTAGTTCTTCACTGTTACGCAGCCCTAATCCACCGTAAGAGACTTGAGTCTTCTGCAAGGACAGGAATGTATGGATCCATCTCTGAAAATGACCCTGGAGCGGTCTATTAACAATGAGAATCTTCCAATACAAAATTTGTCAAAAAACTTTTAGGCAGCTATTTTGATTGACAAGTTCTTCAACATTATTTTTAAGCCATTTATTCCGATCATAATTATGGTTTATGTCTCCTCGTACAAATAGGTCTGGGCATGTGTCTGGACATTTGTAACACATGGACGTTTATTGAATGAGAAGGAAATCAACCATGCGTTGTTATCCTTGACTGCCGCTTCTATTGATGATATAAGATGTTTCCACTGTAGGAATTCGATGGATCTTTGTCGAATACGATAAAAAAAAACGTTGTTTAATCTGGTTTTTAAACGATTCTTGAGCTATGCAGATGATATCCAAGGCATCCTGATTCTGGAGGAATAAAGTGATTGTCATTTTCCTTCTTCCGTATGCCGTTCAGTCCGTTAAAAGTTGCAGTTGATTTTGCAATTTAAGTCCAGCACCACAACAATTTCTTAAACTACGAATATAACAAAACCTCACGTTGACTGTAACCTTATATGGAAGAATTTAAAAATAGGAATAATAAGAAACCTCAAATGTGGTATACGTTTTTGCGAACAACACAGATTGCTTCATGAACTTTGGTACGTAGTTGTTGCCTATGACCAAAGCCAATCCATCAATATCACTCAACCTTTACTTTTACCGTGACCACCATCAGTGGCCGTTTGTGTTTGTAAAACACATATGTTGGTTTTTCATAAAACA
>VMBQ01010537.1:0-26483 GCA_007657795.1 Dreissena rostriformis | reverse complement strand
CATTTGCTAAATGAGTGAACAAATGCAGATTTCTTCAATTGGTCGCAGCATTGCACATTTCTAGATCTATTCCCAGTACATAATTGTAGCATTAACATTTACAGTATTGTAGAAGATGGCAGTAATTATGTTGTTTTCTGCCCTTAATGGACTATGTTATTGGTACAGTAGGTTAGACTGTTAACCCTTTGCATGCTGGGAAATTTGTCGTCTGCTAAAATGTTGTATGCTGAATTTCTAAAATTAGCATTTTCTTCGATTTTTTTCAAAGAATACTATCAGAATAGCAAACAGTTTTGATCCTGATGAGACGCCACGTTCTGTGGCGTCTCATCTGAATCCAAACTATTTGCAAAGGCCTTCAAAATTCGGTTCCAGCACTGAAAGAGTTAATGTGGGCAACATCTGGTTTAACACTGCAGGATTTGGGAGCAGCAAAATGGCTTATTTGCATAAATAGGACAGTTTATGTACGCACATTAGGTGTATTTCATTTCTGGTAATTTGTGTCGAAATGAGTCTCCTATTGCAAATGTCTGGAAATCAGAAAGTTATTAAAACAATTCTACATAGATGTGACCATTGAGTTAAATATTTTGGATAATTGAGCCTCGTTTTGAGAAAACGGGGCTTAATGCATGTGCGTCAAATGTTGCTCAAAATTAGCCTGTGCAGAATACACATGCTTACAGTAAGCATGGTAGTCATGTGTCAACAGTGACAATATCTTCATCAATCATATGGCGTACCAATCAAATGTTAAAACAAGCTTTAAGCAATTATCAATCATAATACATTAACTACAATCATTGTGTACCCTGCAACCCACATCGATTAATTATCAACAGTGGGGCACAAATCACATGTTAACATCACTTATAAGGTGTATGTTAGCCATTTAGTTTACAGAAACTGGCATATTCATGATTTAGCAATAGGATTATAATTGTGCTAATTGAAAAGACAATTAATCATTAATTCACAGTGAATTTGAATATTCAAATTCAGCAATTCTTAGAATGTGTAAGGTCACAAAGCTGTTATTTGTAAATCTTGCCCATAAATACTTCAAATTTTATTCTGCCATTTTGTAAATATACTATTTAAGCAAGGGGTGGGGGGTCCTTATTAATGAAGTGAAAACAGGATTTTGAAACCGGTTTTATTATCCTATGTTGATAATAACTGGGGTACTGCAAAGTATTTTATTAAGTATATTGCAGGTAGTGGTTAAAACATATTGGCACTATCACACTGTTGTGACATACAAATTAAAAAACTTTTCTGTCTGTCTGCCTGCCTGTCTGTCTGTCTCTCTGTCTGTCTCTCTGCCTCTCTGTCTGCCTGTCTCTCTGTCTGTCTGCCTGCCTGTCCCAAAACTTGTGTATGCTCCTATATTCTCAACTGCCACAATTGCATTGAAGGATTAATAGTGCATTTAAAATAGGACGAATGTAAGGCATGAACAAATAGTATTCAATTATTATATTGTTAAAAATAGTATTTGAGAGCATAGATCAAAGCACTTCCTTAAAACAGCTTTGATTATATTTCTTTTTTAATACAATGGCTTCAAAATGAACAATACAACCTGTACTCTTAGGTAACAATTTCTTAAGAAAAAGAACAATAGTCAACTTATCAAGCATTGTGTCTGCTTGGCACAAAAGTCAGACTTTATTGCATGGAAGGACTTCATTGCATGGAATGCATAGATTGAGATAATTTGGTATGAAATGAAATGCAAAAGGAGAAAGACTTTAAATCAGTTGGAACAAATGTCAAGCAAATCTTCTATCCACATGTAGGTCACTGGTACAAGTGTTTTACTCCGCATGTAGGTTACTGGTTCAAGTGTTTTACTCCACATGTAGGTCACTGGTACAAGTGTTTTACTCCACATGTAGGTTACAGGCACAAGTGTTTTACTCCACATGTAGGCTACTGGTACAAGTGTTTTACTCCACATGTAGGACACTGGTACAAGTGTTTTACTCCACATGTAGGTAACTGGTACAAGTGTTTTACTCTGCATGTAGGTTACTGGTACAAATGTTTTACTCTGCATGTAGTTCACTGGTACAAGTGTTTTACTCTGCATGTAGGTGTCTGGTCCTAGTGTTTTACTCTGCATGTAGGTTACTGGTATGAGTGTTTTACTCCGCATGTAGGTCACTGGTACAAGTGTTTTACTCTGCATGTAGGACACTGGTACAAGTGTTTTACTCTGCATGTAGGTTACCGGTACTAGTGTTTTACTCTGCATGTAGGTTACTGGTACAAGTGTTTTACTCTGCATGTAGGAAACAGGTACTAGTGTTTTACTTTGCATGTAGGCTACTGGTACAAGTGTTTTACTCTGCATGTAGGTTACTGGTACAAGTTTTTTACTCTGCATGTAGGGAACTGGTACAAGTGTTTTACTCTGCATGTAGTTTACTGGTACAAGTGTTTTACTCTGCATGTAGGACACTGGTACAAGTGTTTTACTCTGCATGTAGGACACTGGTACAAGTGTTTTACTCTGCATGTAGGTTACTGGTACAAATGTTTTACTCTGCATGTAGGACACTGGTACAAGTGTTTTACTCTGCATGTAGGTTACTGGTACAAGTGTTTTACTCAACATGTAGGTTACTGATACAAGCGTTTTACTCCACATGTAGGTTACTGGAACAAGTGTTTTACTCCACATGTAGGTTACTGTTACAAGTGTTTTACTCCGCATGTAGGTTACTGGTACAAGTGTTTTACTCTGCATGTAGGTTACTGGTACAAGTGTTTTACTCTGCATGTAGGACACTGGTACAAGTGTTTTACTCCGCATGTAGGTTACTGGTACAAGTGTTTTACTCCACATGTAGGCTACTGGTAAAAGTGTTTTACTCCGCATGTAGGACACTGTTACAAGTGTTTTACTCTGCAATGAGTTTACTGGTACAAGTTTTTTACTCTGCATGGACATTACTGGTACAAGTTTTTTACTCTGCATGTAGGTAACTGGTACAAGTTTTTTACTCTGCATGTAGGTTAATGGTACAAGTTTTTTTACTTTGCATGTAGGTTACTGGTACAAGTCTTTTACTCTGCATGTAGGTTACTGGTACAAGTTTTTTTACTTTTCATGTAGGTTACTGGTACAAGTGTTGTACTATAGTTATACTATAATATAGCTATAATATCTCTACAGCGTACATTTTGCAGAAAGGATGCTAAACTATTTTATCTAATATTGTTTAGGGGATAGAATAGTTCCACTGTGAATCTTTGAAATATAGGTCAATCTTTGAAACATAACGTCATTAATGTTCTGTGATGTACAATTATAATGTAAAATTTCATATTTGTTGTTGAACATAAACTAGTAAATATATAGTTACTGTAGAAAAGTAGAATGCAAAATATTTAAATTGATTTGCATTGATCTGTGAGTCTTTTAAGTCCGAATACTGGGTTAGTATACGGATAGTAATTCAGCACACAAATAAAAAAGAAAAACTAAAAACACAAATTTGTCTTTAATAGATGAATGCCCTGTTGTTGATTGATAATACTTTACTCATACCAAGACGTGTCAGAAACATGCTCGCTTGATATGCAATTAACAGATTAACAACAGATGGTGCTTTTCACAATCCAGTTATGTTGACAGGTTTGTAAAACAAACAGTATGTCACAATCTATTATGTCAATAGTTGTATTTCAGAATTCAGTAAACACTGTTTTTTCCGCTAATTGCATTTGGTACAAATGAAATCGGCCTTAATCCTCAGGATTATGTATTGTCAGTCAAAGTACTTTTACCTCAAATCTTTTGACAATATGCACATATTCATGTGACACATGGAAAGATAACAGTTAAAAGTTATTTTTGCCTAGTGGTAAGTCAAGTTCCCAATAAGGTCTATTATGTTCATACTTCGATAATAGCTGGTTCTACACCAATTTTCTTCAATAGGGCTTCTGGCTTTAGCGTAGTCAACCCATGCCTTAATAAAGGTCATCCTTAATAAAGCTTCTGTCTTAAACGAAGCTGTCCAATGCCTCAATCAGCCTCCTGGCTTCCTACTCAAGCGAGCATGTCTTCCTGTAATCGACGCTGTGAGGCTGCACTCAGCTGACCTGACCCCAACCAGACTCAGCAGAGGCTTACCTGCCTCAGAACCTCTTTGCCTCAATGAAGCCCTAGAACACCGCTTTATTAACCAGGCCTTTGGTGTTATTCTGAAGCTGTGACCACTAGGTCTGAAACCACATGTAAAAGTGTGCTTCACCGTTGAAGCCTTGAAGATCCAACAACGTCACTGTAATTTGTTCAGAACCGTGTGTCCCTTTGAGGCTCTTCTTTGGTGATTCATACAGCAACAATGCATTGGGAGAAGTGTTTACTAAGTGTGTGGGTGATTCAAAGTTTATGAGGTCCTTCCCATCCTGAGGCTGCATTGTGCCTGGACCCTGAATGTGTTCCAGCACACACTACCTAATCAAATTACTAGACTCACAAAAGTTGGAATGAATTTTGAATTATAGCTGCAGTTTTCCGCTCTTTGGTTGTTACTGAAACGTTTTCAATTTTGGTGTGGTCTTGTATTGTGGGGNGGGGGGGGGGGGGGGGAGACGCCGGAGTACCGGAAAGAAACCCCACCTGTCTGGTATGTTGACCACCGACCAAACTCACATGCTGCAAGGACCAGGAATTGAACCCGGGTCACCTTGGGGAGAAGCCCGTAAACCAACCACTGCCCTAACCCGACAGCCTTTAGTACAATGTAATGACTGAACAGGGAAAGTGAGTCTGTATTTCGGAAGAACCAGTACTTTTTATCTCTAAACAATACCTAAAATGATTGCATTAAATATGAATCAACTGCAGTACTAACTGATGGAAATTCGGAATTTTTTTAGTTCATATAAGTATTTTGTTCAGTAAATCCTAGTGCAAAATAGCTGCTATGACAGAAAAAAGTAGTATGGTGTTAAACGAAAAAAAACTAAACATTCATTTCATGAAAAAATTGAAAACTAAAAGGTGTGGCACTAATTGAATGCCTTTTATACATACAGTAGGTGTATTAATTACCTTATAAATACATCTTAAAAACCTCTTCCGGTGGCTAGTTGTTGCAAGTGCTCATTATTGGCCCTCAAATAGCTATTTGGAAGCATTAATTGCATAATTTAGTTGCTATTAGGGCAATTCAATGCTATTGGTATACTATGTTGTGCATCTAAATGCCTTTTCAAGGCAGCTCCTGTTTCTACATCAGGGATATCAGGTGTTGATTATGTCTGCTCCAAACCTAAAACCATAGCAAACATTGCTGTGGTTGATACATAAAGACTTCCATGTAGCTGTTTAATAAAGGTTCTATATTTATAAAGTAAAAGGTTATGGTCTTATGAGGTTCAGAAAGTGGAATATGGGCCTACGTCCTAGGCATTCTCTGTCCTAGGCATTCCCCCGGTCCTAGGCATTCCCTTGGTCATAGGCATTCCCTTGGTCCTAGGCAAGCCCTGGGTCCTAAACATTCCCTTTGGCCCACGGCATTCCATTGGTCCTAGGCATTCCCTCGGTCCTAGGCATTCCCTTGGTCCTAGGCATTCCCTCGGTCCTAGGCATTCCCTCAGTCCTAGGCATTCCCTTGGTCCTAAACATTCCCTTTGGCCCAAGGCATTCCATTGGTCCTAGGCATTCCATTGGTTCTAGGCATTCACTTGGTCCTAGGAATTCCCATGGTCCTAGGCATTCCCTTGGTCTCAGGTATTCCCTTGGTCTTAGACATTCCCTTGGTCCCAGGCATTCAATTGGTCCTAGGCATTCCCTTGGTCCTAGGCATTCCCTTGGTCCTAGGCATTCCCTGGGTCCTAGGCATTCCCTCGGTCCTACGCATTCCCTTGGTCCTAGGCATTCCCTTGGTCCTTAACATTCCCTTTGGCCCAAGGCATTCCATTGGTCCTAGGCATTCCATTGGTCCTAGGCATTCACTTGGTCCTAGAAATTCCCATGGTCCTAGGCATTCCCTTGGTCTCAGGCATTCCCTTGGTCTTAGACATTCCCTTGGTCCCAGGCATTCCATTGGTCCTATGCATTCCGTTTGGCCCTTTGCATTCCCTTGGTCCTAGGCATGCCCTTTGTCCTAGGCATCCCCTTGGCCCTAGGCATTCCCTTGGTATTAGACATTCCCTTGGTATAAGGCATTCCCTTGATCCTAGGCATTCCCTTGGTCCTAGGCATTCCCATGGTCCTAGGCATTCCTTTGGTCCTAATCACTCCCTGGGTCCTAGGCATTACCTGGGTTCCTAGGCATTCCCTTGGTCTTAGGCATACCCTCGGTTCTATGCATTCTCTTGGTCCTAGGCATTCCCTTGGTTCTAGGAATTCCCTCGGCTCTAGGCATTCCCTTGGTCCTAGGCATTCCCTTGGTCCTAGGCATTCCCTTGGTCCTAAACATTCTCTTTGGCCCAAGGCATTCCATTGGTCCTAGGCATTCCATTGTCCCTAGGCATTCCCTTGGTACTAGGCAGTCCCTTGCTCCTAGGCATTCCCTTGGTCTTAGGTATTCCCTTGGTTCTAGTAATTTCCCTTGGTCCTAGACATTCCCTTGGTCCTAGGCATTCCCTTTGGCCCTAGGCATTCCATTGGTCGTAGGCATTCCCTTTGGCCCTAGACTTTCATTGGTCCTAGGCATACCATTGGTCCTAGGCATTCCCTTGGTCTTAGGCATTCCCTTGGTCCTAGGTATTCCATATTGGTCCTAGGCATTCCCTTTGACCTAGGCATTCCCTTAGTCCTATGTATTTCCTGTGTTATATGCATTTGCTGGTCCTTGACATTCCCTGATCCTAGGCATTCCCTTGTCCTAGGCATTTTCTAACATTTGGTCCTAGACATTCCCTTGGTCCTAGACATTCCATTGGTCCCATACATTCCCTCCGTCATAGGCATTCCCTGGTCCTAGGCATTCCCTGGTCATAGGCATTCCCTGGTCTTAGTCATTTTCTAACTTTTGGTCCTAGACATTCTCTTGGTCCTAGGTATTCCCTTGGTCTAGGCATTCTCATGGTCCTAGGCTTCCCTTGGTCCTAGGCATTCCCTTGGCCCTTGGCATTCCCTGATCCCAGGCATTCCCTTGGCCCATGGCATTCCCTTGGTCCTAGGCATTCCTTTGGTCCTATGCATTTTCTAGCATTCCCTTTGTCCTAGACATTCCCTTGGTCCTAGGCATTCCCTTGGTCCCATACATTCCCTTGGTCCTAGGCATTCCGTGGTCCTAGGCTTTCCCTGGTCCTAGGCATTTTCTAACATTTGGTCCTAGACGTTCTCTTGGTCCTAGGCATTCCCTGGTTCAAGGCAATCCTTGGTCCTAGGAATTCCCTGGTCTGAGGCATTTTCTTGCATTTGGTCCTAGACATTCTCTTGGTCCTAGGCATTCCCTTGTCCTAGGCATTCACTGGTCCTAGGCATTCCCTTGTCCTAGGCATTTTCTAACATTTGGTCCTGGACATTATCTTGGTCCTAGGCATTCCCTGGTCCTAGGTATTCCCTGGTCCTAGGCATTTTCTTACATTTGGTCCTAGACATTCCCTTGGTCCTAGGCATTCCCTGGTCCTAGGCATTCCCTTGGTCCTAGGCATTCCATTGGTCATAGGCATTCACTTGGTATAAGGCATTCCCTTGGTCCTAGGCATTTCATTGGTCATAGGCATTCACTTGGTATAAGGCATTCCCTTTGTCCTAGGCATTCCCTTGTCCTAGGCATTCCATTGTTCCTAGGCATTCCCTGGTCCTATGCATTCCCTGGTCCTATGCATTTTCTAACATTTGGTCCTAGACATTCTCTTGGTCCTATGTATTCTCTTGGTCCTATGCATTCCCTTGGTTCTAGGTATTCAATTGGTCCTAGGTATTCACTTAATCCTAGGTATTCCATTGGTCTTAGGCATTCCCTTTGTTCTAGGAATTCACTTGGTCCTAGGTATTCCCTTGGTCCTAGACATTCCCTTGGTCGGTCCTAGGCATTCCCTTGTCCTATGCATTAAGTTTGATTGGTGAGTGGGTGAAGAATGAAAATAAGGGCCTGTCAGTATTAGGAACCATGGGTGTGGGGACAGTTTAATAAGAGCCTTGGTATGTGGTTGCCATGGTAGAGATTGTGGAAAGTGGAATAAGGGCATTGGTCTGAGGTTGCCATGGTAGAGAGTGTGGAAAGTGAAATTAGGGCATCGGTCTGAGGTTGTCATAGTAGAGAGTGTGGAACGTGGAATAAGGGCATTTGTCTTAAGGTCGCCATGGTAGAGATTGTGGAAAGTTGAATAAGGGCATTGGTCTGAGGTTGACATGGTAGAGAGTGTGGAAAGTGGAATAAGGGAATTGGTCTGAGGTTGCCATGGTAGAGAGTGTGGAAAGTTGAATAAGGGCATTGGTCTGAGGTCGCCATGGTAGAAAGTGTGGAAAGGGGAATAAGGGAATTGGTCTGAGGTTGCCATGGTAGAGAGTGTGCAAAGTGGAATAAGGGCATTGGTCTGAGGTTGCCATGGTAAAGAGTGTGGAACGTGGAATAAAGGCATTGGTCTGAGGTTGCCATGGTAGAGAGTGTGGAAAATGGAATAAGGGCATTGGTCTGAGGTTGTCATGCTAGAGAGTGTGGAAAGTGGAATAAGGGCATTGGTCTGAGGTTGCCATGGTAGAGAGTGTGGAAAGGGAAATAAGGGCATTGGTCTGTGGTTGCCATGGTAGAGAGTGTGGAAAGTGGAATAAGGGCATTTGTCGGAGGTTGCCATGGTAGAGAGTGTGAAAATGGAATAAGGGCATTGGTCTGAGGTTGTCATGCTAAAGAGTGTGGAGAGTGGAATAAGGGCATTGGTCTGAGGTTGCCATGGTAGAGAGTGTGGAAAGGGGAATAAGGGCATTGGTCTGTAGTTGCCATGGTAGAGAGTGTGGAAAGTGGAATAAGGGCATTTGTCTGAGGTTGCCATGGTAGAGAGTGTGGAAAGTGGAATAAGGGCATTGGTCTGTGGTTGCCATGGTAGAGAGTGTGGAAAGTTGAATAAGGGCATTGGTCTGAGGTTGCCATGGTAGAGAGTGTGGAAAATGGAATAAGGGCATTGGTCTGAGGTTGCCATGGTAGAGAGTGTGGACAGTGTTTTAAGGGCATTGGTCTGAGGTTGTCATGGTAGAGAGTGTTGAAAATGGAATAAGGGCATTGGTCTGAGGTTGCTATGGTAGAGAGTGTTGAAAGTGAAATAAGGGAATTGGTCTGAGGTTGCCATGGTAGAGAGTGTTGAAAGTGGAATAAGGGCATTGGTCTGAGGTTGCCATGGTAGAGATTGTGGAAAGTGGTATAAGAGCATTGGTCTGAGGTTGCTATGGTAGAGTTTTGTAATGCTCTTACTTCTAATGCTCACAACAATATGTGCAACTACCATACATTATTATGAAATGGAACAATTAAATAATATATCAGAATATAATTATCAAAATATCAGGAAAAGAATGGCCTTGAAAAATGATATATTTTGTAATTTGCTTTCTATCAGAGCAAAAGATCTTTACAAAAAAAATGCATTGTTTGTTAATTCAATATATTAAAGCAAGCTACTCGAAACGTTCTTTTAAACTAGCCTTAAGTTTGAAAACTGGGTGACAATAAAGTGCCATTAAATCTGATAAACTTTTTGCTTATTAAAAATTGTTTTGAAATCATTTTTCATGATTTTCTGATACCAGTTGAATGAAAAATAAAACTTGAAAGCAACAAGCTAAACAAATATCGCACAGATCTAATCTTTGGGAAATTACGGGTGTAAGAAGAGGATTCAATTTATCCATACAATTGTTTGCAGCGAATACAATCATACACTTTCTAAACAAACATAGCAAAGAGAGATGCTATCAAGTACTAGCCCCTTCACAAACAGAGTAAAGACCGAGGCTAGTATCAATTAATACCATCTTTCAGTGCAATACACTTACTCCACCCATTCCATTGCAAAATGAAATCAAAACATTATATCAATATCATTTGACGTACGAAAAAAAAAGAATTTGGTATATCCAGTACATATTATTACATCGTGTATTTTGCAACGAATCGTTTTGATGTACCTAGATAACCATCATTTTATGAATTCTATCTTTTATATCTATTATTTCGCAATTCTGAAGCGTAGTGTTCTGCACTGGCCGTCCTTGCATCTGCCAGTACACAAAACTCAATGACGAAACAGATCCAAATCTTTTCATCTGATTCACGGCTTTATTACACCCAGATTAATTGTCCTTGTCAACCAAAAATAGAAAAGAGCTATGGAGAACCGTTAATCAAGAACAATAGATGATACGAGGTAGTCAGTGCAATGGCAAAATGAGCGCAATGGAACGGACCCTCAAACGATTGGTTCACCTAATTGTCAAGTCTCAGAAGTGATTTTTGTAAAAGGATGCTCGCTCAGTCTTATCCAAACTTGAAATAAAAAAGTTAATTTATAAATCGCAGTCTTTAAATACTATGATTATTTCTTCTTAACCTTATCATTGTCTCAATTAAACCTCCAGTCAACTGTAAAAATATTGGACAAACTTTATGTCCTCGTAGAAAGAGTAATTGGCAATTAGGAACATAAGATGGGTGCACTTTGTACTTGGCTAAATTATCGGGCCTCGGAGACTCTTAACAATTTTAGATAGTTATGTAAATATCAATGGTATCATGTTTTTTACACTGAATTAAAATATAGATCAGATATCAGAAGGCCTAACAGAAGCCTTTGAACTCCTGTCAATTGCCATTAATTGACCAGATTGTGTCACATAGATTGAAACATGCCCCGTTTAATATGGCTTTGAGCAAATATAAAAGCTCCTTAGCATGGGGTTCGGAAGGAAAGGTTTGTGACATGAAATCGTTAAGGACAAGAAATAGATTTGGTTTCTGATAAAGCATGTGAAAAGCTTAAAAATATGTCTGTTGATCTGACATTATTTTGATTTGTATAAAAAAGGTAATTTATTGATTTTATACGCAAATCTATACTGTTAAATAGTTGGTGAAATTTAGATTGATTTCATCATCGATCATTGAGTTTATTTTAGTTATAGTAATGAACTTGGTCAAATAAGCTCAGTGGGAGAGCACTCACCCTGATAGCCAAGGGTAGCAGGTTCAAGTCTCAGAGACAGGCTGCGCAATTTTCTTGTTCTGCAACATGTGTTTCAAACGTTTTACTCTTTGTTTTATTTGTACGTTCTTAAGTTCTACGTGATCATAAGTTATTATTTAAAAAACCAACAATATTAACTGAAAATAAGTATCCTCAACGCAATGTTTAAATTGAGAAGAATAAAGAAATTAAATGTATGATTCATTCTTTACATTGATTATTAAAACATAATTTAGTTGAAACCAATTTATTTCTGCTTGCTTTGAAAAGCCTTGGCCTATAATGGAAACACTTGCTAGGTGAATACTTATTTAACCCTTTACCACTCAGATACACACTTTGATGCAATTGTAGGCTCTTTAGAAAATCAAAATAAATTTAGACTTTTCTTACTGGATTTAAGTTTTAAAGGCTTAATTTTTAACCCTAAGATACTGATGAGCAGCAAACAGCATAAAACCTGAAAAGCTGTGAGTTCCTGGCAGGCTGTTCTGGTTTTGTGCTGGTTGCATATAGCCATTTTCACTTTGCTTCTGAGCAGGAACAGGTTAATCTAAGACAAAGCCTTATATAATTAAGCTAATGATTGACACTGTCTTTTGTCATTCAGAAAGATGGAAATTCATACTTTGACGACCCTATCTTGTGATAACACTTAAAAGCACTTGACAGAGGGAAGTGTAAGAAGGCGTAGCTACATATTACGTAGCATCAATTTTAACAGTACATGGCTTTGTCTATTATTTGCATAGATGTTTATGGAATAATCACATATTGTCATAATCTTTAAACCAAAAGTATTCAAGCACTTGAAAAGGAACTGTTTTTAAACAAACTGGTAATCATATCTAGGCACACCCTTGAGACTGCAAAGCCACAATGTCTACTCATTATAAGGTATTAAAAGCTTCTGCTTATATAAAATAAATCAAGTGGAATCCATTTGTGGTCACATGAGTGTGTGGTTAATATTTTAGCAGCTTCTGACAATCTGGTATTAGGTTAATGTAAACTGGTGGTGAGGGTTGGTTGGTGGTAGTGTAGGTCGACCACAATTCTTAAAAATACTATGACACAGTTTCTGTGCCAATCTCAGCGGTGTGGTGGTTACAGTGTGTATGGCCTTCACAATGCATGGGGTCACAGGTTTGAGGCCTGGTTTAACCCTTACCTGTTGAAGTCTATTATTCATGTGTTATTAATGTAACGAGGTGTGGTGTACTTTTATTAGGTGTTTCACACTTCAAGACCCATAAAAAGAAGCCTTGGTTTGTGAATGTAATTGACCAGTAGATAACTTAGTTTAAACCTATTTATTTCAGCTCTTTTTTTATTTAAAGCGACATTAGACGCATCTAACAGTATATGCTATGTTTATATGTGTCTAACGCAACCGTTGTTTATTTTTGGTGTTTTCACTTCATATACACTTATATTTTTTAATGCAGCATCATCATACTAAAACAACATCCCAGAAAGAGAAAAATAATGCATTTGAATATCAACCGTACTTTTGGTTTCTGTTTCGGTAAGGCAGTGATTCTTCGCTTTTTCACTTTCACCTTGACCACCTTCGTCAGCCATTTTTGTTTCATTTTGCATACAAACGATCCATGAATAATAAATTAGCCACGTGACTCAGGAAAAATTTCTGTATCGCTTTCGTAAATACGTGGCAGTTCTGCTCGGCTTAAAGGACGGGGAGAGTCATGTAAAATATTGAATATAATATATATTTTTTATAAACAACTGGTAGCAAGATGAGTAATGCAGATATTTGGTCAGTTACCACATTTTAACTAACTTTTTTGACCTGTTAATTCTTTTCAGCTAAATTTAACAGTGAAAAATGCCCGTAATTTCACTTTAAAGCCCTGGGCTGTTAGAGAATCTTGAATTCCTTTCCTGGTAAGAACAAGCACTAAATGTACTTGGCAAGAACTTGAAAATGCCTTTCTGATTGAACCCTGGACCTCCAGGTCACAAGGTGGACACAATATCCATTACACAGAGCCACCTTGTCAATCAAACATTGATTTGACCAATGTTTGATTTAAGCCTTCTCTGGAAAACAGGGCTTAATGCATGTGCGTAAAGTGTCATACCAGATTTGTGTGTGAAGTATGCACAGGCTAATCAGGGACAACACTTTCCGCTTAGATATTAGTTAGAGGAGACTTTCTTAAAAGCGTAAAGTGTTTCCGCTGACCTCACAGGCTTATCCGGGATGACACTTGACACACATGCATTAACCCTTTGAGCGCTGGAACCGGATTTTGAAGGCCTTTGCAAACAGTTTGGATCCAGATGAGATGCCACAGAACGTGGCGTCTCATCAGGATCCAAACTGTTTGTTATTCTGATAGTATTCTTTGAAAAAAAAATCGAAGAAAATGCTAATTTTAGAAATTCAGCAGACAACATTTTAGCAGACGACAAATTTCCCAGCATGCAAAGGGTTAAGCGCTTTTTTCCCAGAGCGAGACTCATTTATATTTCGGTGTGTAACAATAACACTTGGTTGAACAATCAAATAGAAATCATTCAAATCCTTGTACAAACTAACTTAGACATAGTGTATGGATGTTTATAAGACAATTACAAGTAAAATCTAATGTTGATTTACATAGATCGTTATTTAAGTGTTTTCTTCTTCTTGTTGTTTTGTGCGTGGGTTTTTGTTGTTATTGTTTGCATGCGTGTGTGTTTTGTTTAATGTTGTTTTTTTAGTTTTTATAACAAGCTCTTTTAGCGGAAATTGTAGTATTTTTTCAAATATCATGATGATTCATGTATTATAATTATTCTTGAATTCACCAGGGATAATAATAGTAACATAACACCAAGGGCTTGCGGATAACACCAATTTGAACAACACGAATGCTCTAAATTAAATACTCTGCAGTATTCTTGGGGGAATTTTCATCCTTTGAGTAATTAGTGTTTTACAAGCATTCCTTCTTATTATGTTCCATGATGAAAAGATTTCGCATTTCACCATTTAATTGGCGGACATTCTATTGTTAAACAAGACACGTGTACCCCCGCCTATTGTTGCAAAAAAGTGTGAATGATATAGCATTTCAAATAAACCACTTCTCCATAACAATGACAGGTATTATTTTTGAAATGTGACCAATGGTCAAATCCGCATGTTCCTTCAGACACGCTGGGCGTCATGTATTCATCGAATTCTTTCACCCAGATATGAATCGAAATCTAATGGCAACTGTCCTGGGCAGTACAATAATATCTCGGTGGGAAGTTGACATTTTTATATTCTGACTTTCTTAGCAATTAGTGGCATTAAGCATTGACGCTGCAAAGAAACGTGTTTATTCTTGACGTTCAAGCCAGCAAATGGGCTTTTTAAGTCAGGTTGCGGCATGCATCGTAATGTTCGCTTGTACAAAATGTAATTTGATTACAGCCTTTGACCCACGTTTTTGCGTCATGACACTTTAAATGTGGGGCATCAATGCTTGTGTGTTGTCATTTATGCATGGACAAGTCCATTCAGATGACCACTTTCCAGTATTAAAGTCGTCTGAGGCTCAGGTAATTTCAAGCCATCCAGTATTTTTAAAGCATTTTTTAAAGCATTTTTTCAAAGCTTCAAACAGGTGGTCAATAACTGTAGTTTGCATGGACCAATCATAATGAAACTTTGGATATACCTACCTTGCATGGCAACCTAGCTTGTGATTGTATTTTGGACCTCTCACATCAAGGTCACTGTAACTAAAAATATGAAAAATACAATATAATAATAATATAACTTGAGTTTTGATGGAGGTATTGCACTGAAACTTTGTGAGTAAGTAGACAACACCTAGCATGCGATTGCATTTGGGGCCAGTCTAATGTTATGGTCAAGGTCAATGTTACTAAAATAGAAAAACAGTTTCCCTTTTGATGGAGATATTATGCTGAAATTTAGTCCTTTGATAGTTTAAATGCCGACCTAGCTTGCGATTCTTTTTAGGGCTATTTGTGCCAAGATCAAGGTCAATGTTTCTAACAATTGAAAAACAGTTTCCACTCAATAACTTGACTTTATATGGGGATAGTGTTGCGTTGGTAGTTAACATGCAGGCCTAGCTTTGATTCCATTTGCAGCCAGTTTAATCAAGGCCAATGTCGCTGGTGCTAAAAATAGAAAAAACTGCTTCCGCTAAATAAATTTAGCTAGAATGGAGCAAGGGTTTTGGAATTGTGTGTTTATATAGCTAACATTTACCCCAAGATTAGGATTGCACAATTATTTAACCCATTTATGCCTAGTGGAAATTGGATCAATTTATTTCCAAAATTAGGGATGTCTAGAGTATTTATTTCTATATTTAGAATATTTGTTACAGAAATTCCTTTAAGCAAACAGCGCAGACCCTGATGAGACGCCGCATCATGCGGCGTCTCATCTGGGTCTATGCTGTTTGCCAAGGCCTTTTTTCTAGTTGCTAGGCATAAATGGGTTAAAATGAAGGACATTTATTTAGGTTTGGCATGTTTCTCTTTAATTATGTATTTTCATCTCTATCATGGTTTGAAGAGAGCTAAATTTCGATAAGTCTTGTGCTACTAAAATACACTTAATTGCTACTTAAATGCATAACTTGATATATAGTTATTAGGGATGGCATCGAATTCCTATATGGGTATTCGAATATTCGCAAATCCATTCAATCGAATATTCGAATATTCGCATAAAACGCCTGGATTGATTTAACTTCTTTTACTCAGTTTCTTATCCACTAGGGATAATAAATATAAATTGGCACAGAAATACAATTGAATATACAATTGTTGTGTTGAGAAATGGAAAAAAAATGTATCTTAATTGTAAAAACACACTTTGAAAAAGCCTATTTAGGCGAAATATATCAGAAAAGAGTGAAACTCGTTTCCTTGTTTACTTCCATTGTTTTGTAAGTTATATCCGTTTGCTGAATACGAGGCTGTTCATTAACGATGCTATCGAATAATTGTATCACTGTCGGCTAATACTGTAATCGGGCACAAATAGAAGGAAAAACATCATGTCATAGAATTTTATTTTTATTTGAATTTTTTCAGCACCGATATCATGTACGTTTATATAAAGAAACATATAAATAAGGCATGCAAAGATGTGTAGTACATCGCGCATTGTAAAACTAACGTAACACACATTACGTGTTGCGGTCTTCTTATCCACAGACCGTGTTAAGTATTTCCATACTTCCGAAGGGGCTGGTGGCATTTTCATATTTAAATTATGATCTCTTATCAGTAATCAAATAATTGTTCTGAAGTTTTCTACCAAAAACATTACTTTTTGTTTTTATATCATTTGTTAAATTTTAGTAATTCACACATGTTTATGTCTGTTCAAGCTGTGATCACAGAAACTAAATTATTATTCGCCAGTTAATTGAAGCCCTTAATTGGCACCTAATTGACAAACAACAGTTAGGGCCCATTCTTAGAGTGTGTATATTGCCTTTTATAATTTGAGTAATTCACACATTTTAATGGCTGTTCATACTGTTATCACATAAACTTAATTATTATACGCCAGTCAATTAAAGCCGTTAATTGACACCCCATTTGACAATCAACAGTTCGGGGCCTTTCTTAGAGNCCCTTTTGATGGAGATATTATGCTGAAATTTAGTCCTTTGATAGTTTAAATGCCGACCTAGCTTGCGATTCTTTTTAGGGCTATTTGTGCCAAGATCAAGGTCAATGTTTCTAACAATTGAAAAACAGTTTCCACTCAATAACTTGACTTTATATGGGGATATTGTTGCGTTGGTAGTTCACATGCAGGCCTAGCTTTGATTCCATTTGCAGCCAGTTTAATTAAGGCCAATGTCGCTGGTGCTAAAAATAGAAAAAACTGCTTCCGCTCAATAAATTTAGCTAGAATGGAGCAAGGGTTTTGGAATTGTGTGTTTATATAGCTATTTCCAAAATTAGGGATGTCTAGAGTATTTATTTTTATATTTAGAATATTTCTTACAGAAATTCCTTTAAGCAAACAGCGCAGACCCTGATGAGACGCCGCATCATGCAGCGTCTCATCTGGGTCTACGCTGTTTACCAAGGCCTTTTTTCTAGACGCTAGGCATAAATGGGTTAAAGTGAAGGACATTTATTTAGGTTTGGCATGTTTCTCTTTAATTATGTATTCCCATCTCTATCATGGTTTAAAGAGAGCTAAATTTCAATGAGTCTTGTGCTACTAAAATACACTTATTTGCTGCTTAAATGCATAACTTGATATATAGTTATTGAATGCATTTACTTAATAATGCAATATTAAATAACAGATTTGTATATGATCCATGCTAAACCTTCCCCCCTCAACCGATCCCCCACCCAACCTTAAATCCATGCCTGTTATAATCATCAAATTATTGGAACAATGTTCAACTGACTTACAGAATGTAGCTGCAACTAGGTTATTGGTGTTGATTTATAGCCCTTAGAAGACGTCTAATTGGATGTCATCTATCTGTACTTGAGCACCATTTATATGTGCTTCATTAATTAAAATAATTATTATAAGAAGGTTTTAAGTACGTAAAAGCTTTACCTATATTCCATACACTTTAATGGCTTTAATTCTTGTTTATTCTGTTGTTGACAGGATTTTGTACTTGAGTCCACTTAGATTAACCTGAAACCATGTGTCCGTCAATCCTTATAACATAGTGCATGTGTCTGTCAATCCTTATGACAGAGTGCATGACTGTGTCCGTCAATCCTTATAACAGAGTGCATGTGTCCGTCAATCCTAAATTAACTTATAAAATGTGTGGATAATTATGTGTCATTTGCTGCTAAATTCTGTTATAAAATGTGGTTAATTGGGTGTCTTTCCCGGCTGAAATCTGTCATTCTTATATAAGTTGCTTGCCTGCTTTTAATGACATTTCTTGGCAAAAATCCTAGAACATCCAGAGTTATTATCTCTGTTATTATGCAAACTTAAGCTCACTGAGTATGATTCAGTATTTTCTGCCAGTACAAAAAAGACATAGCAAGCTAGGAAAAAACTGTGAATAACCCTTTGCATGCTGGGTAATTTGTCGTCTGCTAAAATGTCGTCTGCTGAATTTCTAAAATTAGCATTTTCTTCGATTTTTTTCAAAGAATACTATCAGAATAGCAAACAGTTTGAATCCTGATGAGACGCCACGTTCTGTGGCATCTCATCTGGATCCAAACTGTTTGCAAAAACCTTCAAAATCCGGTTCCAGCACTCAAAGGGTTAAGTCTTATAATCATAAGCAGAGCTGAAAGCGGGGGAAACATTTCATACACAATGGGAACAGTATAACGATATGTTCAAATAATCCAGTTTTCACTTCAAGGTTTCTTCAAATTACTTCAACCTAATGTCTTAAAGAAAAGAACTGTACAACTTTTACACTATTATGTTATGTTGCACAGAAACCTTGAGGTAGTATGAACATAATGGGTACTTTTCCAAATACGAAATTGTGCATTATATATTGCAACTAATTGCTTTTTTTTCTTTTTACCAGCTGGTCAAGATTTCATAAAAGTTTTGATGAATTTTATATTGCTTTTAATTGCAATAAAATGCATATGTTAGGCATATTTAGTTTACATAATCTATTAACAATATAATAAATCAATTTCAGGAAGTGTTACCGTTTCTATCACAATAATTGTCATATTAAATATGATATTAAATATGTTTGTCTGAACTTGAAAATGCTTGAACATCATCAGCAAGGGCATTGTGGGCGTTATAGGTTGCCTGTAAAACATGTGTCGCTAGATCCTACTGCTTGTGTGACTGTCCTGGATCGCAATTCCCATCCATCACATGCTACAATTGCAATCTTCACCTTTTAAAACTAAATTTAGTTCTAACACTAACCCATTTATGCCTAGCGTCTAGAAAAAAGGCCTTGGCAAACAGCGTAGACCCAGATGAGACGTCGCATCATGCGGCGTCTCATCTGGGTCTGCGCTGTTTGCTTAAAAGAATTTCTGTAAGAAATATTCTAAATATAGAAATAAATATATTAGACATCCCTAAATTTGGAAATAAATTGATTCAATTAAGAAGGATGGGAGAGTCCACTAGGCATAAATGGGTTAAAACAATTGTCACTGCCATAACCATGAATTGCATCAGTCAGCTCTTATTATTATTACAATAGATTATCACACTTAAACTGCCAAATGCCCCAGTAATTAATGGCTTGTTTCTAATCGATTATAATTGAGCAATTATGCAATCAACTCAGTGGGTCCCACCATATTTGAATTTCAACAAAACGCACAAGACCGAAATGGAAGATTGGAGAAAAAGGGAGGCCAAGACCCACACACGTTATATTGGATTCGGCATTATAACGGAGCGCGTTATATTGGATTTACTTTGCATTTGATTAATGTCCAAAAAATACTATCTTATGCATATTTCAGTTGTTAAATTGTTGTGATCATCAATCATTGAACATATATTGTTCTGTATTAATTATACTTTGTCCAATCAGGTGCTTACATTTACTTACTTACTCTCTTATTTCACTATATTGTTCTGTCAGTTTATGTAAATAATCATTGTATATAATGACAGAATGTTTTTTTATAAATTAGTGTGGGTCATTAAAATATGTCAAGCTCTACATCAAATAGTGTCTATAATTAGCCCTTTGAGCGCTGGAACCAGATTTTGAAGGCCTTTGCAAACAGTTTGGATCCATATGAGACGCCACAGAACGTGGCGTCTCATCAGGATCCAAACTGTTTGCTATTCTGATAGTATTCTTTGAAAAAAAGTGAAGAAAATGAGGATTTAAGAAATTCAGCAGACGACATTTTAGCAGACGACAAATTTCCCAGCATGCAAAGTGTTAGTCATGTTCTATGAAAAATAAATTGCATGCAACACTGTTGAACTATTTTTTATAAAACAGAACACTACATTTGGGAAAAATATTATGATATAGTTGTTAAACATTAAACAGCTATGCAAATTTTAGTTCTTTAGTAAAAAAACACATTTATTTAATGTTTTAGTATCATTTCAGGTCTTTGCTGTTATATCCAGTCCTAGCCGAAACGTTTTTCGAATACAGCGTACTCGCCGGAAGATTGCCGATCTCTATGCTCCTGCTTCCGTAAGTTAACGAGAAGAATCTCTTCTGAAAAAGCTTAATAATAGTATCACATATTTCGATTACTAAAGTACTGATATTTTTCACCTCATCTTTAACCTAACATGCCAGATGTCCCAGGACAGTCCTGCTTTTGGGGTGTTTCTCCCGGCGTCCCGATATAAGACGATTTGTCTTAACATTCGTGAAAAAAAAACAATGTACGGCCTGAAAGTTCACAATAAAATTCGCTATTCAAGCTCTGTCTTTCAAAAATTTACCATCACTTATCCCTTTATTGCCCTTATGAACATCCCACGTCTTCTTCTCTAGTGCACCAGTGTTGTTTTAAACACCTTATCAGCAATTTATCAGCAAACTATTGATTTAATCAGGCATTCACATGATGGTGTTTTTATGATATTGATGTATCATACTGAAATAAAAGCCAACTGGGTTTGTATTTCATGGCCCAATCAAGTCCAAAGATACTATTATCCTGTGTATTATTCCACCCAAGGTTTAAAAACCTTGTTTATCAAACAAATTTAATGCTGGCCGATACACATTGATGTTTCACATAAATAATAAGTTTGTACATATTGCATCAATCTTAAATTTAGAGTTTGTGGAATAAGAACAATGCTCAAAGCACGCGCATTGCGTAACACAATTTACACCTATTCAATTGGAATACCCCTGTCCCGAATGGATGTTAATTAGAGGCATATCACACATTTCACTATGTGTTTACACAAAAATGGGGGACGTTTGTGTTCATGAAATTCTAAAACACAATTATCGTCAATATTTGCCAAAAATTCATAGATTTTGTAAGTAATATACTGACTACTGACTCAAGTAAAGGTTGAATGATTGATCGTTGTAGGTGTCCTGGCAGGACAGTCACGCTTTTTGGTCCAATGTCCCTACAATTTTAATGGAATGTCCTGATTTGGACCTGCAAAAATCTGGCATCTTAGACCTTAACATTTATTTATCCATGACTTTATATACCTTTTTGCTTTACATTTACGTAAAAAACAAACAATAAACCGTTTAATTTATTTCGTCCGCCCTCATGTTTTTTGGTATGCTCCGTCTGGTTTGGTATTGAAAATAAATCTGATATACCATGAATGTCACAACTGTCGACAATAAAAGTGGCAAACCATAAACTGACGATAACTGACGATGATCACAAAGAATTCCTTGGCAGTCATTGGCCAATTACGTAATGGATCGTCATATTTTTTATTTATATATGCGATAATTAAACAAGTATTAATAAGTTAAAAAGTCATTAACATCATTTGCATCATATTGTATTCATTGTTCACATTTAATTGGTTCCTCTTACATGATTAGCATTTATGATGTTCTTGTAAATAGAGTATAAATAATCTGGATAATGATTTGCATATGTTGAATTATTGCTCTTATTGTGGCAACTTCTATCATGAAAAGTTAATTAAGACAATATATGCTTAAGTCATAAAAAAAAATGTTTTTAAGGTTACGCTGACATTTTTGTTATTAACCCTTTGCATGCTGGGAAATTTGTCGTCTGCTAAAATGTTGTCTGCTAAATTTCTAAAATTAGCATTTTCTTCGATTTTTTTTCAAAGAATACTATCAGAATAGCAAACAGTTTGGATCCTGATGAGACGCCACGTTCTGTTTGCAAAGGCCTTCAAAATACGGTTCCAGCGCTCAAAGGGTTAAAGTTTAGTCAAATTATTAAGGAATTGCACAAGGTCCTTATGATTGTCTAAACTTTCGTAATAATCCAGTGTACACAACACTGATCATTTATAATTAGTTTTTTTTATTGCAGTGAAGATATATTTGATCCTCGCTCTGGTAAAACTTGACTTAATGGCTTGTCCCAGATTAGCCTGTGCATTCCAAACAGGCTAATCAGGGACGACGCTTTCGGCTTTAATGGTATTTTTCCTGTAAAGAAAGTCTCCTCTAAGCGAAAATTCAGAAAAGTCAAACAATTTCATCCCTGATTGGCCTATGTGGTCTGCAAAGGCTATTCAGGGACGGCACTTGGCGCACATGCGTAAAACCCTGTTTTCCCAGAGAGAGGCTCATTTATAATATTTATATTCATCGCTGGTTTGTGGAAATTACAGTAGTTATTTACCGGTAACTTGGAGACTATTGTTTTGTGTGCGCAGATATCTGTCCGATACTACAAAATATGAAAACAAAAGATACACATACAAAAAAATGAAGACAAACCAAGCAAATGATGAATTTTACTGATACATTAGATTCTATTATGTCATTCAACTTATGCGCTCAAATGAGATGTCAATGAGTTACTGGCAGGCTTTTCTGGTTTTAGGCTTGTTGCATATAGCCATTTTCAATTTGTTTCTTAAAGGGACATGGTATTAAAGCATAGATGAATTTAACTCAATCAGATCTATGATAATTCTGTCCTTTTTTTCCCCTCAAACACGTTTTGCCATTTAATATGCCATGATTAAGATTTCAATATTTCAAAAGTCTGATTGCTGGACTTTTTGTATAACATAAAACTGGAACATTTTGCAGTAAAGTTTATAGCCAGTGGTTGTCAGAGAAATTAAAGTTCATTGGGTCGAATTGTTGAACAAAGGGTTCATTTAATTGGACGTACTTTTGAGGTACTTATACATAAAATTTTAATCACGATCGCTGATATGAATTGTTGCATTATTTTTACATTATGTCAAGTTTTTGCTTATCAGGCAAAATACAAAAACAGCACTTCATACAAAACACAAGCCTTTTCATTTTACGAGTGAGATAAAAATCTTTGGAAAGTGTCCAGTAAAAACTGTAAGTATATTTGAACATTGACTTGGCAAAACATGTGATTGTTTTTCTCTGCTATCCACTTAAATACACTTGCTGCTATGGAACACACCCCTTGGGGTGCTCTGAAGTTCATGATGTATTATATACAAGATAGCGAATTGCTTTTTGTATGAAAGAAGTGTTATTAAAACGACAAGGATCGCAGTAGATATATCAGTTGATGGCCGGTGTCCAAACTATTGTTTGCCGAATACTTATTTTGGACAGCAATTTCAAAGACTTGATATATTGGTGGAAATCTTAAACCCCTCACATTAATCCAGGTTTCAAATTGGGTAGGTGATATTATTGAACATCTGTTCGAGGTAGTTTTATTATATTTGATTATCATTTTGAGCAGTTTTTTAAGCCCTCACTTGCTCTACTTTTATAAAGTCTACTGGATTGGTGAGCCATTCATGAATCTTTTGATAGAAAAATATATAAAATGTGTTATTATTTATCATTAGGAAAATATAAAATGTTTTTTTTTGCTTATTCATCTTATTATGTTTTTCACATTTGTGCTCACTGTTAAAAATTAATAACATTCTATACATAAAGCGAAGATTGGGCATTTGCAAAGTTCAAATTGGGTTTATTCGCCATAGGATATATGAAAGAAGATTCAAAATGAAAGATGTGCTCAAATAATGTAACAAGAGATGGATTGGAAAACCAATAAACGAAAGGAAAACACTTAACTGGTCACTGGATGGACTTTGAACTTCAGGTTTTTATGCTGTCAAAAATGGCCGAAGGCAGGAGACAACTGACCAGGCATTTTTTCACAAAGGTTGTATATTTACCTCCATCAAGTTTCACCAGGTTGTTTTGCAGTTTAATTAGTTGACAGGAGGTTGCCAATGGACCCCCATCAAGTTTGTATTGAATGGATACAGGTCTATGTCCCCAATTATCAGCCAGGTGTTTGCGTGTGGACAATTTTCTAAAGCCAAAATGACCGAGGGTTATTATTAATGAGAAATATATCAAGAGATACATTATAGTACACAGAAAATGATTAAACCATTTGATGCGATTTGGTCTGGTTTGGCAAGTGACATTATTTTCATAAGGCCTCCAGCCTCCAATATACAAGCATATCACTCCAGTGACCAGTCTATTTCGCTACTTTACAGCACAAAATGAAAATTTTGTGACGTATTCACATGTGACCACAGCTATATAAATACCGGACCTTGCACGAGGAAATTCATAATTATTTCAGCGACCTAGAAAGCTACACATAGGGGACGCAGTCGCCCATTTTTGTTGGTAAGTGACCACGTGTATTTTTATGAAATGAATGTTATTCTATAAGCTTTCAATTACAGAAAGCGTTTAGAAAATATTTTGTTTATTTCAGTTTTGTTATACTTCGGCACGTGCACGGGCTACTCATTGCCATACATATTAGTTTGTTGCATATAACCACGTGCCATTTAAAGTAAACTGCCATTGCTTGACGATGTCTAGCAAAGAGAAATGTGATAAGGACGATGTCCTATCCCTTTTTCAATCAGATGAGGAGGAATTTTCCGGTTTTGAGACCGACGACATTCCAATTCATATATCGGCGAACAATTGTTCCCCGTCTAGGGCCCCCCAGAAGTTATCTTCTAAGGTAGTAAAGCCCAATAAAAGTAAAACTCATCCGAATGTTTCCTCTTCCGGTAATAATAAAAAATCAGCGAAGAAAACCGACGCTGAGCCTGAAAAGCAGAAAAATAAAGAGAAAAATAAAACTGGTAATTTTATAGATTTAGATAATTTGAATGAGGATTCAGTACAAAAACTAAAAAATGTTTTAGGATTGTTTGCGCAGCCGAGTGTGACGGTTCAGTCGGNACAAACTTTAACATTGGCCATAACTTTTTCAATATTGAAGATAGCAACTTGATATTTGGCATGCATGTGTATCTCATGGAGCTGCACATTTTGAGTGGTGAAAGGTCAAGGTCAAGGTCATCCTTCAAGGTCAAAGGTCAAATTTATGGGTCAAAATCGCTCAAAAGTGGACATAGTGTTTCACAAACACATCTTGTTTGGTAATGCATTACTTACTTTGACAGAATTTTGAACAATTTAAGTAGGACCAGATGAATTTGAATGCTTAATAAGTAATATGTCATGTCATGTGTATGCATACATAACAGATAAAGTTCATTTATACATTTATGTTAACAAAAACTATACAAAACAGAATATAAACTTTTTATGGAGAGTTCTCAAAGAATGTATTGTTTTTTTAAGTTTTGAGAAATAGAAAGCAGTTTAACCTTGACTTTAATATCAGCCACAAGGTCAAGGAATAACTTGTTTCGAATAATGTAAGAATGAAACCCATGTTATTTATATATTTTGTTTTTTTTTGCTAGAAAAAAATTAAGATACGATTTAACAATAACACATATTTTCTTTATTGATAATGTAACTTTCATGGTTGTTCTATTCAAATGCAGACTGGATTTGTATTGAAAGTGTACTAATGCTATGAGATATGAGTACATAGGAAAAGTTGGTTGAACCTTTTCTCACCAAGAGTAGATATTATGTTTCCAGGAAACATAGATACCTGCTAATATAACAACTTATAACATTGTTTTCCTGGAATTCTGTTGTTTTCATTTCTGTTGTAATTCTATACTTTCTCCCTGGGGGGGGGGAGGGGGGGGGAAACAGCATTTATCAGCAAATAAAATAAAATAACAAATGATGTGTTTGAAGAGGAGAAGTGTAACAATACAGGGATGGGATGGACTGATGGTCCTGATTGCAAGTGTGAAGAAACGGTTAGAAATACATCATGCTGTTAGGGGATATTGTATTTCTACACCTTCAGTTCATCACTGATAGCTTATTACAGTAATTCTTGAGATTTCAGTCCGTCATACCAACGACTAACCAAAAAATATGTTGTTGTATTTTGTTGTTTTTTCCTAATGGGAGCGTAGTTGTTAAGGGAATTCTTGAGATTTCCGGGTTTGAAGATATTTAATATCACTGTTAGTCGCCTATGTTCATTGATATGTTTTTGTGACACATAAATATATCAAATATCAAAATTGCCTACCTGAAATGTAGCTATATATTTTTCCTGGATTCTATAGGATTAATAGTTCATAATGTGCATTATTTTTGACCCCGAGAAAAATATTTTAGACTTTTCTCTTTAAATGTTATACACATTTTTAGCTCGGCTGTTTTCGAAGAAAACGCGAGGTAAAGTCATAGCCAGCTCGTCGTCCGCTGTCCGCGTCATGCTTAAACCTTAACATTGGCTCTAAAATCAAAGTGGTTCCACTTACAACTTTGAAACTTCATATGTAGATGCACCTTGAT
>VMBQ01010536.1:0-20091 GCA_007657795.1 Dreissena rostriformis | reverse complement strand
TTCTAGCCCATAACCATTAGGCCTACGGTTACAAAATTTGGTATGTAGTGACATTGTATAGTCCTCTACTTAGTTTGTTCAAATTATGCCACTGGGGTCAAATTTGACCCTGCCCTGGGGTCACAAAATTGAACATATGCTTATATAGTGCCTATTTTGTGAAAACTTTAAAAATCTTCTTGTCCATAACCATTGGGCCTAGGGCTATCAAATTTGGTATGTACACTACGTCTAGCGTGATTTCTGCCATCCACCACAGTCCCACTGTGGACAATTTTTCATGAGCGTGGAAAATCACCGCGATCTGAAGGTGTTTACATCTTGATAGATCGCGTCGACAGTGGCTGAGCACTGCGGGCGTTATCGGGAAATCGATCTCACAGTGGACCACCGCGATCGCGGTGGACCACCGCGGCCTGGGTGATTCGCGGTGAAATATAGGTAAATGTGAATGAACATGTATATTTCATTATTGCAGACAGTATCATTTTTTCAAATTTCAAGAATGTTTTGTTTCATTTGTATGTACATTTGTATACATTGTAACTTGATTGTTAACAATGATCATTACTTTATTTATTATAAAAGATCTGCTTATTGGTAATTAGTTTCTGTGAATGTCAAATTAAAGTTTCTTTATTTACCAATTAACCTAATTAATATCAAAATATATCCCCGTCTTATCGAGTAGATGAGAGTGTGAATATTTGTTTTGATTGTAATAGAAAATACCGACAGAAGTGAGAAGATGCGTTCAAATACCATCTGTTCTGTTATGTGTTAATGGATGTTAACATCAAATTCTCCATTTTATTCGATATAGTAAATTCATGTAGACATCAAATTCTCCATTTTATTCGATATAGTAAATGGATGTAGACATCACATTCTCCATCATTATTTCGTAAAAAAACAAGCGTTTTATTCGTATTGTAATACGGCACATGTACAATAAATAGACATACATATACGTGTATACAAAAATCATATTTATAACATGATCAGTATTTAATTGCATGTTTATAATATAAATAATAAAAAGCTCATCAGCGTTGTTACTATGTTCCTTATTTTCCGAAAACCATATTCTTGGTCGTATCTGAAATAAAAGAGTAAAACAGTTTTAAATAAGCTAAATGTGAAATTATGACTTGTTAAATTCACTGCGATTTCTTAACAACACTTCTTATCGATACTTTATCAATTTGATATACATTGTATTTACTCAATGCACAACATTATTGTAACACAATAAGTAAATCAATATTTACCATAATATTACAATTTCTTTTTATACGTTATTTTACATACAGTGTAAATTTCAAAATGAACTTGTTATTGAACAAAGAACAGGTATACACATAACAGAGTCACTCGCCAATATGACAACTGATCTTTTCGCATGACTATGATATTAAAATATCGCTGAATTTAATACTTACTGCGGATGTATCGAATTTTTACATGTACATTTATTCGATCCAATACATGTAACAAAAGAAACAATAAATCACAAAAATAGTCTGATATCAAATTACATGTACATGTAACATGTTTGTATGTAATTGTTGGCGAGTTATATATGTACACAAACGAGCAAGGGTTTTCGAAAGGTTAACAAAAAAACAAATCTTCAATTAAGAACAACAAGGGAAACTTTATGCAGAAACAATTGAAACAAAACCTGAAGCATGAAACGCAAACTATACTCAAGCTCGATGTAAGACATGTCAATGATTCTGTAAAGAGGAAAAACACGAGAGAAAAGAGTTGAACATTTGATGATTTTATTATGAAGTGCATGTAATACATGTACATACAAAGTTTAAAAAAACAACATTATACGATCTGCAATGTGAATGAACATGTACATTTCGATATTGCAGACCGAAAATGTGTATAATGTTGTTGCACATGTATTTCACCGTGGATCACCGCGATCGCGATGGTCCATCGCGATCGAGGTGATTCACCGTGAGATCAATTTCCCGATAACGCCGAGACTGACACTGCAATTCGCCACGGCGACATCACTGTGTTTAACGGTGTATCGCGGTGAGATAGTAAATGTCCACTATTGGCTGAATCATGGTGATGTGTGGTGGATGGCAGAAATCGCGCTAGACGTAGTGTAGTGACATCAAATAGTCCTCTACCAAATTTGTTCAAATTATGTCCCTGGGGTCAAATTTGATCCAGCCCCAGGGGTCGTAAAATTGAACATATGCTTATATAGGGCCTATTTTGTGAAAACTTTAAAAATCTTCTTGTCAATTACCATTGGGCCTAGGGCTACACAATTTGGTATGTAGTGACATTGTATTGTCCTCTACTTAGTTTGTTCAAATTATGCCCCAGGGGTCAAATTTTACCCTGCCCTGGGGGTAAAAAAATTGATAATATGCTTATATAGTGCCTATTTTTTTAAATCTTTAAAACATCTTCTTGTCCTTACCCATTAGGCATAAGGCTACCAAAAGTAGTATGTAGTGACATCTAATAACTCTCTACTTAGTTTGTTCTAATTATGCCTTTTGGGTCAAAATTGACCCTGCCTGGGGGGTCACAAAATTAAACATACGCTTATATGGGGCCTATTTTGTGAAAACTTTTAAAATCTTCTTGTCCATAACCATTGGGATTAGGGCTACCAAATTTGGTATGAAGTGACATCTAATAGTCCTCTACCAAATTTGTTCAAATTATGCCCCTGGGGTCAACTTTGACCCTGCCCCTGGGGTCACAAGATAAACGCTTATAAAGCGCCTATTTTGTGAAATCTTTATGTAAAAAACCATTGGGCCTAGGGCTACCAAATTTTGTATGCAGTTATGTCTTAAAGTCCTCTACCAAGTTTGTTCAAATTATGCCCTTTGGGTAAATTTGACCCTGATCCGGGGGTCACAAAACTGAACATTATATACCCTTATTTCTTGCTTATTTTGTGAAAACTTTTGAAATATTCTTGTCCTTAACTCTAGGGCTACCACATTTTGTATGTAGTGAGATATATGTAGTAGTCCTCTATAAAGTTTGTTCAAATTATGCCCTTGGAGTTAAATTTGACCCAGCCCAGGGGGGTCACAAAAGTGAACATGTGCTTAAATAGGGCCTATATTTTAGTATTTGCACATGCTGAGAATATTTGTTTCAGCCTTTTTTTCAGCAGTGGAGTGATACAGGGCCATCATGGCCCTCTTGTTGTTTATTTCTTGTCCACATTCTTCACAAACATGATATGGCCAGTTATGTTACAAACATAAAAGGCCATACATTTATTTTCGTTCTTTAAGGGTTTTAAAAGTATACTTAACCATTTCAAGGTATTTTGGTTAACTAGTAAATTAACAGGTCACTATGATAGGTAATCCAATTTATGTTTTGGTAACCTGTTGCATCTTTAATAATTTTATGTGCAACGGCCACATGGCAACTTTAAAGGACAAAGGTAAAAATCCTCTAAATCTTTGTAAAAAGTGTACTATGGTGAACGTATTTATTATTTATTTATGAAATTTTATGAGAGCTTTAGTTTCAGGTTGTTTTATTTTTATTTATTTTTTTATCCGTCCGTCATTCCGTCCGTCTGTCACAAAATTTTGAAATTGGTGGGAGATATCAATTCAAGGTATTTGCTTCTTTTATATGCAGTCAATTCTGTCAATGATTCTTGCCGTGTACATCAGGCTGCAGTGTGGCTACGGTATGCTGAATGCCTGAAGAGTCTCAAGGACATACACGGCGCAGTGCAGGCTTACCAGTGTGTGGTGAGGCTAGCCCCATCCCACATCGGCGCCAAGATGTCACTGTCCGCCCTCCAGCAGCAACTTGGAAAGCATGATGAGGCTTTGGAAGCCCTTGAACATGGTCAGTCTGTGTTTTCAAGACCTTGAACATGGTCAGTCTGTGTTTTCAAGGCCATTGAACATGGTCAGTCTGTGTTTTCAATGCCATTGAACATGGTCAGTCTGTGTTTTCAAGGCCATTGAACATGGTCAGTCTGTGTTTTCAAGCCCTTGAACATGGTAAGTCTGTGTTTTCAAGGCCATGGACATGGTCAGTCTGTGTTTTCAAGGCCCTTGAACATGGTCATTCTGTGTTTTCAAGGCCCTTGAACTTGGTCAGTCTGTGTTTGCAATGCCTTTAACTATGGTCAGTCTGTGTTTTCAATGCCTTTAACTATGGTCAGTCTGTGTTTTCAATGCCTTTAACTATGGTCAGTCTGTGTTTTCAATGCCTTTAACTATGGTCAGTCTGTGTTTTCAATGCCTTTAACTATGGTCAGTCTGTGTTTTCAATGCCTTTAACTATGGTCAGTCTGTGTTTTCAATGCCTTTAACTATGGTCAGTCTCTGTTTTCAAAGCCCTTGAACATGGTCAGTATGTTTTTCAGCCCTTAAGTCTCTGTTTTCAAGGCCCTTTAACAGTGTCAGTCTTTGTTTTCAATTCCCTTGAGCATTGTCAGTCTTTTTTTTAAATGCCCTTGAACTTGGTCAGTCTGTGTTTGCAATGCCTTTAACTATGGTCAGTCTCTGTTTTCAAAGCCCTTGAACATGGTCAGTATGTTTTTCAGCCCTTAAGTCTCTGTTTTCAAGGCCCTTTAACAGTGTCAGTCTTTGTTTTCAATTCCCTTGAGCATTGTCAGTCTTTTTTTTAAATGCCCTTGAACTTGGTCAGTCTGTGTTTGCAATGCCTTTAACTATGGTCAGTCTCTGTTTTCAAAGCCCTTGAACATGGTCAGTATGTTTTTCAGCCCTTAAGTCTCTGTTTTCAAGGCCCTTTAACAGTGTCAGTCTTTGTTTTCAATTCCCTTGAGCATTGTCAGTCTTTTTTTTAAATGCCCTTGAACATGGTCTGTCTGTGTTTCCATGGTCTGACATGGTCAGTCGGTTTTCAATGCCGTTAAACATGGTCAGACTGTGTTGCCAATGACTATTTGTGCCCGAAATTTGGTCCAGTTTTTTTTTGCCTGCAATACAAAGGAACTGTTCCAAGACAACAAAATGTATTTTGACATAAATGAAAGCCACTGGAAAGCTCAATACTAAAATGTGTAAACATACAAATGATAGTTGTGTCATATTGTAATTAGGACAGGTTTTGACTTGGAGTGGCTCATATTTTCCCCCCATACTTTGTACCTTCCAAGTTTTCATGAAAATGTAAGCCTGGTTTTAAAAAGAATCTGACATGAATAGAGTATGGTACAGGAATCTGAGTGAACTCGCAGCTATTTTTCGTCTAAACAAGTTAGTGCATTATCAAAATTAAATACATTTAGTTGGAGCAAAACTTGTACTGTAATTTTCGCTTCTGAAGAGCCCCTCCCCTTGTTTCAAAAGGTGAACAAATAGTGTTTAAGTGTGAATAGAAGGTGCTGTAATAAAAAATGCAAATAAACAGTAAAAAGTCAACTGTATTAAATGTATTAAAAGAAAATTGTTTAAACAATTGCGAATTTCTTAAAATTCAATAATTGCTAGTATTAACTGACAAAGCTGATTGTACAACTTTAGGGAATGTAATTTTTTTTCTGAGAAACAAATATATTGTTAAGTTCTTGTGTATTTTCTAAGCCAATTCGAAGAAATGAATCTGTTTTCTTCTCCAGATGATGTAGAGGAACGAACACTTACTAAAGAGGTTTGTATTTATTTGTAATCCGACTGCATGTATGTTCAAATTCCAAAATGTAAGATCTGTTTGTATATTGCTTACATGAAAGACATTTTTTTGTGTCTTTGTTGTTGTTGTTTCAATTTAACCGGAAGCAAAATATTATTAAACAAACAATACACACAAATTGACCATTTGATATAAAAGCTAAAGGAACAAAAACATAGAAACTATTACTGTGAACGAAATTAGCACAAGACAAGAAGCCCTGCATGGGTAAATTTTGAACCGGGGCTGGGAAAACTGTGCTTAATGCATGTGAGTAAAGTGTCCTCCCAGATAAGCCTGTGCAGTCTGCACAGGCTAATCAGGGACAACACTTTCAGCATTTATTAAGTTTTTCAATTCAAGGAAGCCTCTTGGAAATGACAATCCAGGTTCAGCTGAAAGTGTTGTCCCTGATAAGCCTGTGCGTACTCCACTGGCTAATCTGGGACAACACCTTACGCACATGCATTAAGCCCAGTTTTCCTCCATATTGATAGGAGCAGCAGATGTTGCTACAGAAGTGCTACCTACTGATAAGCCAGGGCAAGGTGGATGACCTGGTAGTCACTCTCAAACAGCTGCTCTTCCAGGAGTGGAAAACCATGGAGGCAGAAAACAGTATGTGCCGTAGTCGTAGCACACCACCCGGTGTTCACAAACGTTTTAAGTCTAAATTATAGACTCAGACTTTTATTTCCCAAATTTAAAAATCAATTTTCTACAGATATCAAATCATGCTAAATAAATGAAAAGTGATCTTTGTGTAGTTCTCTTTATATTGAATGGGATTGTTTTATTATACAAGTTAGGGATAAAACAATATTTCGTTTCTATCTTAAGTCTGTGTCTATAATTTAGACTTAAAACATTGGTGAATTCGAGCCCTGGTCCATGTGTAGGAAATGTCACAGACTTGTGGTGCTCAGTTGGGTTTTATATCAGGGGTTGATTGTGTAATGTTTGTGTTTCCACAAACTAACAGGGTGAGTGGATCATATAAAGCAACGAGTGCAATACATTCCACTAAAATACTATATTTGTCTTAATGTTTCATTATTAATATACCTTCTTAATTATATTTCTATATCATCAAAACAAAATTTAAAGTATAATTTAAAAATAAACAATACACATTTATTCGAAATTGTTATATTTTCACACACACACAAAAAAAACAAAAAAACATATGTAATGCTAAGATGGGCCTTAAAATACAGAGAGGTTCACATTTCACTAACAGTCTTGTACCATGTCTTAAGATTTAAAAAAAAGAACTAATATAAAGGTGGTGTATTTTCCCTTCTAATGAAAATGGTCCCTTCAAATGAAAATTGATATGAATTTCACACTAAAAAATGATATCTAGTAGCATGTATTTTAAAGTAAAAATACACCATTATTTATATATGAATATTTATAGGTACAGTCTACTCTCGTTATCTCGACATCGCATATCTTGATTTTCTCGGTATGTCGAGGTAAGCTCAATGTCCCAACTTTTTTCCTTCTTTATCTATATTAATAAACATCGCATATCGCAATTTTCGTTATCTCGAATAATTCGATATCTCGATAAAAAAAAATGTCCCGATTTTACATGTATTTACTGTGGTTTATCTCGAAGTGCCAATAACTGTCCCAGCGTCGGCAAAGATGAGAATTTTTTTCTTTGATACTTCACCGTCCCGCTTCGCCCGGCTGCTCCCGATACTAAGCGGTAGATAATTGATCCGTTAATTGCATCAATGACAACACGTGTCTAATGTCGTTAGCCATTAATACTTGAGTAAGGCCTGTCACTTTAACTGCAATTAACTGCAATTAATACAAGCCTGCCGAAAGACTAATTGTTTTTACAAACAACATTCCAAAATGCATTGAGTTATATTTTTGCGTATATAAACCGTCGCAAATTTGCAGAATGTTGTTCTATATCCTTGAAATCCAACAGTCATTATCATGGCTAACTTGAAAGATAATTATGAGTTGTCGATCGAGCAATCCAGAGAAGGACCCGGTATCCAACCCGGGGGGATATCTGGATTGGCCAAACTACAAAATGTACATGTACAGTTCAGTATTTTTTTAACATCAAAGAATCGTAAGAAGCGCGCATTGAATCTCATACAGTTATTATTACGCGGTTGTGAGTATAATGCCACACGGTGACGGCCTGAGTTTTGACCACTTAGCAGGTATTTAGATGTTAAAAACAAGGAAAATGTTCGTCTCATTTTTTCTTTGAAAACGCCTTATCGGATATCTCGAGCTCTCGTTATCTCGATATTTTTTCTTGTTCCTGCCAACTATGAGATAACGAGAGTAGACTGTATATATTAATGAATATCGTGTGTGTGTGTGTGTGCTATAATTTAGTGATTTAAGTATGTGGTAATATTGAAGTTAATCAAACTTATTTGCAATTTATGAAATAATTTATGGAAGGCATACATAGTGTTGTTTTGTTGTAATGTTAAAGTAAGGAAACCTTATGTTTCATTTGATCAGTTAGTATTGTTATTTAAATTAAGTTTTTTTGGTTTCCTTTAATATTGTCATTTACTATAGAGTACACTGCAGATCCACTATATCATGATCCGTTATTTTCAGTATATCGAGAGACATTTTAAATTATTATATTCTTGCTTTCTCAGTGAGCAATCTTCAAGCCATACGAACATACAAGCACAGAAAGGACACCCTAATTGCCCACTTCAACAGCAAGCTACAGGAGAGTGGAAACTGGTGTAAGTAGGTCACTGAGATAGAAAATTGGTGTAAGTTGGTCAGGGAGAGTGGAAATTGGTGTAAGTATGTCAGGGAGAGTAAAAATTGGTGTAAGTAGGTCAGAAAGAGTGAAAATTGGTGTTAAACATGTATGTCAGGGAAAGTGGAAATTGGTGTAAGTATTTCTGGGAGAGTAAAAATTGGTGTAAGTAGGTCACGAAGAGTGAAAATTGGTGTTGTATGTCAGGGAGAGTGGAAATTGGTGTAAGTTGGTCGGGGAGAGTGGAAATTGGTGTTAGTAATGTAGGTCAGGTAGAATGAAAATTGGTTAAAGTAATTCAGGGAGTGCAGAAACTTGTGTAAGTATGTCAGGGAGAGTGGAACTTTGTGTAAGAAGGTCAGGGAGAGTCGAAATTGGTGTAATTAGGTCAGGGAGAATGAAAATTAGTGTAGGTAGGTCAGGGAGAGTGGAAACTGGTGTAAGTAGGTCAGGGATATTGGACACTGTTGTAAGCAGGTCAGGGAGAGTGAAATTTGGTGAAGGTAGGTCAGGGAGAGTGAAAATTGGTGAAGGTAGTTCAGGGAGAGTGAAAATTGTAGAAGGTAGGTCAAGGAGAGTGAAAATTGGTAAAGGTAGGTCAGGGAGAGTGAAAATTGGTGAAAGTAGGTCAGGGAGAGTGAAAATTGGTAAAGGTAGGTCAGGGAGAGTGAAAATTTGTTAAAGTAGGTCAGGGAGTGTGGAAACTGGTGTAAGTAGGTCAGAGACACTGGAAACTAGTGTAATTATGTGAAGAAAAAGTGGAAACTTATTTAAATATGTCAGGGAAAGTGGAAACATGAGTTAGTAGGTCAATGAGAGTAGATAATTAATAAAAGCTGTTGAGAAATGAGAAATAAATGAATAAAAGATTATGTAAGTTGGTTATTGAGAAACAAATCTCCTGTTATTAGTTCATTGAGAGTCAAAACTGGAAATAAACGGGTGAAACTAATGGAAGAAGGTAAGGTATTGTAATTGCAAAACCTCTTAAAAAATTAATATTCAAATAGTGATATAAAACTAAGTATGCAATGCAAGTATTTACTGCCAGTCAATCATCATGAAGCTTTGTTAGAAAATCAGTTAAAGGACATAGAGGTTAACAACACTCTTGTTATGATAATTGTATCAGCTTATTAACTAAAATGACAAAATAATCATTTTAGAATTATTTCTCTTTCCAGATCGTAATGTGTTGAAAATACAGATCGCTCATAAGCATCTGGTCAACTTTGATGATTTATGGTCCCTGTTTGTGAAGGTTAGTATAATATGAGCCCGCTCTGTGAAAAGGGGGTTTAATGCATGTGCGTAAAGTGTCGTCCCAGATTAGCCTGGCTAATCAGGGACAACACTTTCTGCTTTTATGATATTTTAAGTTAAAAGAAAGTCTCTTCTTAGCAAAAATCAAGTTTATGCGGGAAGTGTTGTCCCTGATTAGCCTGTGCGAACTGCACAGGCTAATCTGGGATGACACTTTACGCATATGCCTTTTCACAGAGCGAGACTCATATGTAAGCGTCTACACATCTTGTCAGCTTTTATGATTTATTGCCAATGTCTGTTAAGGTCAGTATAAGGTGTTTGCGTCTTAGCATCTTATCGGATTTGAAAATGTATGGACACTTTTTATGAAAGTCAGTAAAATATGTTTTCCTCTAATGATCAGATCAGCACTATCAGGATATTGGAATTGCAACTTTGTAACTAAATGGTTTTTTTGTTACTTCATTAGTCATAGCCCCAAATTTAGTTTAATGTTTTTCCCTCGAGTCCTGTGAGGTTACATACCAGTAAATCCCACCATGACTTCTTTTAAAAATAGTTCCTTTTCTTTTTGGATTTAATATTTTTCAATTACAGACATGTCTTTTTTTACTGTTTCTTATAACCTATGCCACTGTATCTGTGTCTGCAACTTTTTGTGCATTTTATTGGAGACAAAGTTGAATGGTGAACTTCTGGTGTGTTAACTTTACTATGGGGCTTTTTTGTCAATTTTCACAGTATTCTGCCCCAGTCTGAATTGATGCAAGATGCAATATCTTAAAATGATGATAAAATTCTTTGTTTATTGCAATATCAAAGAGGACATATTCTTTAAATTGATACTAGGCTTGCGTAATCTGAAATAAAGGAAAGGTAAGAAAAATTATTTGAATATTGTTCATCTCGAAATAGGCGCCTATGGCAATTGTATTTACTGGAATCACAGATATGACAAGCACTTGTTGGACAGGACCTATCCTCAATTACATTAAATGAGCCGCATTCTGGAAAGACTGGACTTCATGCATATTTGTAAAGTGAAGTCCGAGATTAGCCTGTGCAGTCTGCACAGGCTAATCTGGGACAACATTTTCTGCCTTTACTTGATTTTTGCTAAGAAGAGACTTTCTCTAACAGAAAAGAAAATACAGAAAGTGTCCCTCATTAGCCTGTGCGGACTGCACAGGCTAATCTGCAAATTGACCCATCATCCAATTTACAATTATAGGTCAGTGATTTACTGATAAAAGCTGGCAAGCTAGTGGAGTTTGATGAGATAACCTTCCTAGGAATGCTGTGTCCAGTATTCCACGACTATGAACGACCACATCCGGTATGTTACATAATCAACACCCAATTCTCAGCCATTTGCTTAACAAGCCATTGACGTCAAATTTGGTAATTTGGAAGAATTTATTCCGCTTTAAGATAAAAAAAAATTAAGCAAATATATCAAATAGCATCAATATGAAGCATTTTTTTATGCTGTTAATTTGGCTGAAGAAAACTTTTGGACACATATCAATGTTATTGATATATTTGTGTATCTGTTGACTTGTGTATCTGTAATGATCTTTAAAAGACCTTCGAGAAACGTTTTTTGCACAAAGGTGGACTGAATCATAAATCTCATGTTGTGCTTCTTGATACTTTTCAGAAATTTGAGTGGCTCATTTTGTCTTCATCCATTTTGACGAGGAACTCCGTTAAAGCCTACACATTTGCAAGGCATATTGTCATTGAGGTGAGTGCAAGGCATATTGTCATTGAGGTGAGTGCAAGGCATATTGTCATCGAGGTGAGTGCAAGGCATATTGTCATTGAGGTGAGTGCAAGGCATATTGTCATTGAGGTGAGTGCAAGGCATATTGTCATTGAGGTGAGTGCAAGGCATATTGTCATTGAGGTGAGTGCAAGGCATATTGTCATTGAGGTGAGTGCAAGGCATATTGTCATTGAGGTGAGTGCAAGGCATATTGTCATTGAGGTGAGTGCAAGGCATATTGTCATTGAGGTGAGTGCAAGGCATATTGTCATTGAGGTGAGTGCAAGGCATATTGTCATTGAGGTGAGTGCAAGGCATATTGTCATTGAGGTGAGTGCAAGGCATATTGTCATTGAGGTGAGTGCAAGGCATATTGTCATTGAGNGGGGGAGGGGGGGTGGGGGTCATATTACCCGAGAAAGGCATATTCGTTAATTTACGGCCTGAACATAACTTCCGACTAGGGTCAAGGAATCAAGTTTCTTCGTCTTTGCATTCATAATCGACTATGTTTTTGTTGTAAGAGTAGTTTTTTATGCAACAGCTGACCTACATCGCGGATAGTCTCAAAGAATGAATACATAAAAATGTTTCGTTGTTCACAATGTATGCTTTTCATTGAAACGATCGTAATTACACAGTAAAAAGCTATTTCAAACTTCGTATGTAATTTCTGGGTTAATTTAGTTATATATTGAATTGTGTTACGTATTGCCGCTTAATTTGCACTTTGTTGTGTCAAGCAAAACATTATCGGTTCATCATAAAAAGAATTTACAACGCCGACTTTCCAAAATATTGTTTACGTTATTTCTAAATTGGCATGCAAAGAAAGTGTCCAAAACTTTGGAAACATTTCTCTTACGTACAAAATCATTTTAACCGGCTGCGCAGTGGATCAGTGCGAACAGCACGTGCTTTCCAGGAAGTCTCGTTTAATCTCGCGTGAGAGCACCTGATATGTTATTTACGTTGCACCCGTCTCTGAACGCTCTCAGCGTTCGCAGCATGTCGCAGTGTGACGTCGGCTTAATATTAGGGCTCATCTGGTTTTATTCACAAAATATTATCCGCTCGCTTCTGCTTTTATTGTCGTCTGCTACTGCCTGGCAGATTAGAGGGTAATACATAGCACGAGTTGGAGATTTTATAGTTTTTTGCTAGAACGCCCATAAAGGTTGTAAGATCTAAGATCTAACCTAAGATGTTGTATTTTTGTTGGAGTTTTGTTTTCGAATAAAAAACAATAACTGTAACGATCATGTTCATCTTTTTAAAACATGTAATTCATGCTACGCAAAAAAGACCTAATAGAATATTAAAAACAGTATTCACATTCATTTAGTAATTAGTTTATTACACACAATTGAAAAAAAACATCACTATGGCATTTTACACACACAAACATATCACTAAATATGACTTATCTATTACTATAAAAATTATTTTAAATTAATACAACCTACGCAACAATCTTGCTCTGAAATGTTCGCTGAATTCGTGCAAATTTACGTCATGATTTCTCATTTCTGTGTAAATACCAAGGAATCCTAGATGATTGAAAGCTAAGAAATATTGTAAAAAACTAACATGCTTGGTTTTTCTGTAAAAGGAATGCATAAATAGTTGATATTTTTACGAATAACTATTTGTCATGTAAATACATATGCATGTATTCCAGAGCATGTTCGTTTTTTATACTTAATTATTTTTGCTATGCTTGACTTGTTTTCAACTTATGTCGAGAATTGCACAACAAAGGTAGAATTACTTTACTAACATATATGCTTTGTATGTAATGGACATATTTCAAATTGGTAACTTTAGATGTGTTGTATATGTCATGATTTTTTCATCTCTGATTGCATTACATGATTATGTTATTTTTCATATAGTACATGTATATGTATTTATTTGCAATCTTGAAATACAATGTGTTCGGAAAAAAAAGAAAACAAGTATACAACAATATTTAAAAATTGCGTCGATCAGCTGGTTTTGCCACGCCTTCTCTTTGCCACTCGCGATTTCTGACGCATATTTCCCACAACGTTCAAACTTTCTTACGCTGACGGACGTCTCCATCTCTCCCTGTCGAACGCTTCCGAGTCGACGGCTGGGAAACATATCAGAGAAATATTAAACAGAATAAAAACACTTTTATTTCCATACGTATATTTAAAAAGAGCTCCGGATCGGAAAAAACAGATGAAAATAAGCCCATAGACATATCAAGCGATGACAGATTACTTTGATGTATGCGGCTAATTGCTCAATTGTCCCTCGAACGTTTTTGATTTTCGTGCAAAGATTTCAATACGATTCTTGATTAACAATTAACCGTTTGAACTGTAAACACGTCGCTATGAATGTTTTCTGGGTTTTACACCCTTACGAAGGCTGTAATTAAAGGAAATCGGATCCACGCAACGTGGTCGCGTCTCAAGCGAGGTTTAGACTTAAACCCGCGGGTTTATGTAGTTCTTGACGATTTTTGTAGAATTAATTTTCCTGTACATCATTTTTACCAAGAGAGCTGTAAAAAGGACCTTCCCCGCCTGACAAATTAGGGGACAAAAAGGATATCAAGAACGAATATGTTAGCAAATAATGAAAAATGATTATAATAATGAAATAATTGGGTCCATTTCCCCCTATTATTATCAGCCGACGATTTTGTGATCTCCCGATCGAGTTAAGATGTCAACCGGCACGCGGGGATCCTTCGAAACAGCTAATGTTTATTTTCTTGCAAATGCGTGAGGGTATATTTATCTCAGCACGAGCACAGCTGAACCGCCGTCGTTTCCAACACGGCGCATGTGCAAAAAAAAAATAGTACCACGCCGGTAGTGGCGGAAGATTACTCGGGGTTAAAAATGGTTACATATTTTGGGAACCCGATATATACTCACCGTTGAACCACAATGTTTATACGGGAACCACACTGGACATCACGTTAGCTTAGAGGCGGTAGAGTTACCAGCAGATTGTCATATGGTCACGTGATTGACTTGTTTCGATGGTTGGTCACGTGTCAAGACAATTTTGAGACATATATCATGCCCCCTTTTTAGTGACTATGTACGCAGATTTTGTTAAGTGATGTATGGTGTGTGTAAGATTGTAACGTTTTTTCTTAATAATGACGTAATGCTGTTGCAAATGTATCATACTATTATAAAAGGCTCGTTCTTGGAAAACTGGGCTTATTGCATGTCCGCAAAGGCTCATCAAGAACGACACTTTCCGCTTTCATGGAATTTCTCGTTTAAAGGAAGTGTCTTTTGAACGAAAATCAAGTTTAGGCGAGTTCAAGTGTCGTCCCTGCAGTCCGCACTGGTTAATCTGGGACGACACTGAACGTACATGCATTTAACCAGTTTCTCTTTTTTAGAACGAGGCTAATATCACTGTGTGGTACTAAGCCCCTTGATTGCCCCTTGAATGCTGCTGGGTACATCTTGAAGTTATAATCAGTGAACTGAATGAGCAATACGACAGGGACAATTAACACGTATATAATTACTTGTATTTGTTTAGTTGATGAACAATCAAGATTCATGGACGGTTCCAGAGCGGTTTCTTCGGCTATAGTGATAAATACTAAATTTGGACGAAATGACGCTGTGTTAAAACCTAGTCTGTACATGGACATTTAATAACATCTATATTTAAAACTTAAAATACATCGCATAGCTCATTTAAGCTAAGGTCGCTGTCCAACACTTAATTCTTAATCATCAAACCTCATAATATGACACATGAGCGACATTCTGTTAAACAGGGGCTTAATGCATGTGCGTACAGGTTCGTCCCATATTTGCCTGTGCAGTTCGCACAGGCTAATCAGGGACGACACTTTCCGCTCTTTGGGGGCATTTTTTCGTTTAAAGGACGTCTCTTCTTGGCGAAAATCCAGTTAAGGCGGAAAGTGTCATCCCTGATAAGCCTGTGCGAACTGCACAGGCTAATCTGGGACGAAACTTAACGCACATGCATTGAGCCCCGTTTCCTTAGAGCAAGGCTCATATATTGTTACCAGTGGCGACTTCGCAGTTGTTGACGTCACGTTTCTGATTAAAATGAAGACTCTTTGTGGTGCCATATCCCTGTTCATGGTTTGATGTTCGTCTAAGCTGCAAACAAATGATGTGTTTTAGGGTACATAAAAGGCATGATTGTTGGTTCCAAAGATTAAAACATGGCTGGTATTCACCAACCATTTCTGAGACTTAAGTCTAAGAAAAAAGAATATTATTAAAACTGTGATGTCAAAAATATCCCTTATTATTATTCCTCCCCATTTCATGATTCTTCATATAGAACGTTGTTTCTTGTGACATAAGCACCATCGAAAGTTTATTATTTGTACTCAAGTCTCAGAATGGGTTTATTAATACAGGCCCAAGTTCAACACAGCAATCAAATGCCAGAAGTAGAAAAAATGTAGAAGTAGTTCTTAATTATGTTTCAATAACCTTAATGTGTGCAAAGCAGCCATGCGAAGTTAACATGCTGGTAACACATAAAGTACAACCAAATCATAAAAATGCTTACAACGCGGAAGGAGAGAAAAAACGATGCCTCAATAACGTGTAATTTATAAGTTACAACGCATATGCGTGACAGTGTATAGGTAAAGAATAATTGAATCTTCAAAGGGGAGCCGTGTGCTTTTGAAAATCACGAGGTCTGGTTCGAAGTCTCACGCAATCTCGCGCCACGAGATCTTGAACACTGTATGAATGGAGCGCTGAATAATTAGCAGTGCTCACAAAAGCATCATTTTAAGAAAATTGGATAATTATATATGTTTTGCTGGTGCTGGTCTAACAGAATCGAGTCTCCACGTGCGTGACACGTGTATATTGTCAACTTAATTCACCCAACGCAAGGAATTGAGCGGAAAGATGCTTAAGAGTCGGAAAGCATCGACGAAGGCCCATTTCCTTTTGAGTATGGAATTACATACCATCGTAGTGGAAATTAAGGAATCTACCGGTAGAGTGAAAAAATGCACCCAGAAAGAGTATTAGTCGTGAAAATTGTTCGTTTCCGCTTAACACGGTTTCGCCAATCTTGAAAGATTGTTTAACATCTAACTTTTTTTTATTTCGGGTAAAAGGAGTAGTTTCCGCTTTCGTCGCACATTCATATATAAATTCATTTATTGTTAAGGTACAGTTACGTTGATTGAGACTTGTGCTAAATTTGCATGCTTTCCAACACACCTGCGAGTGGTGAATATGACGCGACGAATTCTTTTTAAATAATGTATACTATTTTTACCTCCCCCCAGAGATTTTTGAAACGTTCGCGGACATATTTTTTCTCGGGCCTATACATACATACAAAGATCTCCTTGGTTAAAATAAAAAATGTAAAATATATAAATAGATGAAAAAAAAAATACATTAGGTGTTCAATTCACGTGAATGTTTTGAGGGACACTGCTTAGCTAATTGTTGTTTATGGACAAATTAATACCGATTTGGTGTTCTAACGCGCAAGTTTGCATACGAACGCTTCAGAATGAATCATGTATTGGTTTTTATATACCCAACAATATTGTAACGAGACCGTACTTTTAAGTATTGGATTATAGTTTATTGAAGTTTCGAATGTTGACAGGAAAATCACTCATCTTCCCAACAATGTACTTTTCATCTTACATGTACATTATTGACATCCACTTTGCAGTGTTCTTGCTTTGTGTAAATAAAAACCATCCAAATTTACAAAAATCAATAAAAATGAAAGTTGTCTATTTTATCAGTTTACTTGTTAGCCAATCTTAAAACAATGTAAATATAATATGATGAAATGCAATAATAAACTGAAAATTAACTTTTAATTTATTTAAGTTTTTATCACATCAATATTGCGTAGTCCGTCCGCCTATATCACATATTACTGTTTTTAAACACCACCACTATTCTAAGTAAAGGTCTATTTAGTCCATGGTGCGGTATAACTTTTGCCTGATGTACTTACAACTTTAAAAATAGCAATCCGATTATTGTTTTCCGGTTAAGTTTATTTTCTACATTTTGTACGTACCAACTGCATGGTAAATCGATATTGCTGTATTTAAAAAAAAATATATGGCACTCCTATAAGGTAAAGGTTGCTAGCGCTTCTCGGTAAATTTTCAATACTCGCCCTGAGCGTTCATACTGCATAAAAGCCCGAAAAATAAGAATCGAATCCTAATATTTGTATATTTCCTTTGATTTCAAACAATTAAACATATCCGAGCATAAAAGACAACTCAAATTTGTATGCTTTAAGGGAGGCAACTCCTATTGTAATCTAAGTTTCGGGAACAGATACTACCCGCCCCGTAAGGTTGTGTTATTCATTATTACTGCGCGAAGAAAAGCAGTTCCAAAGTTTTACAATTTAAATGTTTCTTTAAACGTATAATATCAAGCTGTCTATAGATAAATGTTTTTTTTTTTTGTAGTTCGTAACACAGATATAATGGAATTCAACGATTTCATAGATCATTTTTACTTTAAATAATAGTCGAGCAACAAACACGCGACAAGAATGTCACGGTCACATGACATCAGCTTGAGAAGTTGAGTGTGTTCTGGATTAATTTTAAATATATATATACGGATTTTACTTTTCCAGAGGTAAAACTAGGATAACCTATTGTTTTTCATATCTCTGTTCAAGTATTTTAAGGTTGATAAATTACATAATAAAGCATAATCCAATCATTGTGTATTCGCGAATTAAGGTTACAATTAAAGCATTGATAAAAGATAGCTCAAGCCAAGAAAGTTAATTATTTCATCTGCAATTTAGTACAGTTGTATTTTTTAACACATAAAACAAGTTTAAGGAACTCATTTTAAATTTTGAAACAATTGAACAAGTTTATTCAACTTTTAACTTGCTAGTAACTCTCAAGTTCAAAAACTTAAATTGTTCAACTTTAAATTTGTCTTAGATCGAATTGTTTTGATATTCAACTGCTAGATCTAATAGTCAACATTTTATAGGGAAAACATTTTGTGTTTATTCTAATGTGACTTTGTAATGTTAATAGTGCAATTGTTCAATGAAGCTCTCCTAAAGAGTTCCATGCTGAAAATATTTTGTTCATTGCTTTGCACTTCTTGAGAATTTGCGGACATTTCATCTATGTTGTGCAAGTCCTGTATCTGCATTTCTAGGACTGGTCTCACAGTGTGCTCGCTCGAAGAGGTGGCTGATTGATACTTGACGAGCTGTTTTGCTGATTTACATGCAGGTTCTGTTAGAGCTGACAGGGTGTTTCTTATCGACTTCTTCTGTGCAATATTGCAGCCACGGTTGTATGAACGCATGGAGGCCTCGTTTCGGTGACCACTCATGAACATGATGTGACGAGCTTCATAGCCGGCATCATTCATGGCTTGAATCGCTGTCGCTCGCAAGCAGTGACCAGTGTAACGTTGGGAGAGCTTGGCACTGGTGCTGATATTCTTCGTAAAGTTTTCAAAAGACCGTTTTGCTAATGGCTCCTCTGTGTACCATGTATTTGATGATTCTGGGTGAAGAATGGTATTGTTGTCAAATTATTGAAGAGCATGGTTGCATTAGGACAAATAATTTCAGAGTCTTCACTGGACACAAACATTCACCTGTTGCATAGATTCGCTTTTCAGACATGGGATTCGTTTAGCTTGCTCCCCCTTGGTGGTTTTTCTGTTTGATTTCTTGGTTTAAGACTATATACTGCGAGTCTGAATCCCCTTTGAAGTCACGGCTATTTTCCCTCAGTTGATGGTGAAATTCCATGCCCCTAGTAACAAAATGCACAGCGATCACGTAACATGCTGCTCACGTATTATAACTGAAGAGTTTTCATACTTCTGAAGATAGGTTGCTGTTTTCTGCAGGTCTTCTTTTGTCATGATTTCTTTATGCTGTGTAGGCATTGACAGCCCAGCTTCTGTCCTGCTTTTGAGAAACCCATCAAGAGTGCGGTCTGTTTGTTTTAGTATCTGTAGACTTTTGCTTTGTCTCTTAGAAAGCTATCAATATCCGCCTCTGCCAGACATTTGAACCTTTTTTGCTGAGGTTCATTATTAGATTCAGTCTCATTTTTGACACACTCATTGTCCTGTTCATGTACCTCTGTCTTCAATTTGCTGGTTTCTTCAAATTTAATGTTATTTTCAAGCTAATTTATTAACAAATCGCCAAGATCAATTGTTGCCAAATATTCATTATCTGAATCAGATAAAGAATTATAAAACGATCCTAAATCAAAGTTTCCGTAATTTGCATTAAATTCCGCCATTATTATGCCTGCAAATTTTGACACTTGTTAAAGACGAACGATTTATTTCCGGTTTTGTAAATGACATGTATATTTTAAATGTTTTTTATATGTCTAGTGGCGGTTTTTATGTATTTACAGTTTTTATTTAATGTCGTTGTTTATGAATTTATTTTTTCTTTAATTTTGCATTTGTTTTAAATGAAACACCAAAAAAACAAAAGTAAACAAACGGGTAATGTTTATTCATGTTTGTTATTATATTTACAAAAGTAGTGCGGTCACGGTACTGGGCACTGTATAACTACTAGTCAGCGTCTTGAAACCATTGGTCCGATTGTAGAA
>VMBQ01010535.1:0-26062 GCA_007657795.1 Dreissena rostriformis | reverse complement strand
TACCAGATTTGTATATCAGTTTTAGCTCATACCAGATGTTTATGTCAGTTTGAGCTCATACCAGATTTGTATATCAGTTTTAGCTTATACCAGATTTGTATGTCAGTTTTAGCTCATACCAGATTTGTATGTAAGTTAAAGCTCATACCAGATTCGTATGTCAGTTTTAGCTCATACCAGACTTATTTATCAGTTTAAGCTCATACCAGACTTGTATGTGGGGAAGTCAGCATAGACGGTGAATGCAGCCTCAATGGGTCCATTAGTCATAATTTCAGTCTGGGTTTTCGACACACCGTTCACTGCGTACGCACTCTTGGCTGAAATAGACTTTAACAGAGCAAAATTGAGAAATATAGAACCATAAACAGGAAAATAACTCATACCTACTACTAATTATAATGAGCTGCGTTCTGGGCTTAATTGGTATGCATAAAGTGCACAGGCTAATCAGGTACAACACTTTCTGCCTACACTGGATTTTTGCTAACACGAGACCTCTTCTAAACAAAAAATACCTAAAAATCGTAGTGTCATCTCTGGTCCGCGCAGACTTATCTGTGACGACACATTATGCACATGCACTTAGCCCATTATTTTCCAGAACGATGCTCATTATTACCAAATTTATCACTATTTAGTACACAAAATAGTTATATAATGAATGACAAAATATTGGAAAAAGCAGGTGTGTGCTTGATAAGCAGATTAATAAAAAAAAATGCAGATAATTCCAGTGGAAATTATGTATTTATTATTAGCTTAGAAACTTAATCGACTTATTTTTATATGATTACATAAAAATGTTACTCTAATGTCATAAAGCATCAACCTAACAGGTCAATAGCCTTCATACCCCAAGTGACAAATTAATTAATTTGCTCCTATACAGTTATAAGGAACATCAAATGTTATTGGCCTTGAACCCAAATGACAAATGCACCAACTAGCTCATATATAATACAGCGTGTGTAGTATGGCACCAAATATTATTTACATTGACACCCAATTAACAAATGCACTTAATTGCTCTTATACAATACAGCATAGGTATCATAGTATATTATCAAATTGACTTAAACCCTTTAAAACTCGGATACTCTCTTTGAGGTGTTTGAAATCCCTCAGACAAATTAAATTAACGACCTTTCTTACAATATTCAAATTTTAAGGGCTATTTCAAACCCTAAGGTAATGATGCGGAGCAAAAAGCATTAAACCTAAACAGACTGCGAGTTATGCGCAGGCCGTTCTGGTTGTATGCTGGTTGCATATAACAATTTTCACTTTGCTTCTGAAAAGGCAAGGGTTACGCACTCTAGAGCGAGTACGTATGCACTCAGTTCTACATTTGCTCACCAAAGTGCTTGTCTTTGGTGAAGGTGGTGTTGTAGCCATCTTCTCACTTCTTTACACACTTGGGGTTGGACCCCCGCCACTGCAGGGGACCAGCTTTCCAACCACGTGGGGGTCACAGGCCTTGACCTCATATGGCAGGCAACCCTGCGAGACAAAAATATTATTTGATCCCTGCTCGGGGAAAACAGGACTTAATGCATGTGTGTTAAGTGTTGTCTCAGATTAGCCTGAATAAGAGACGACACATTCCGCTTTTATGGAATGTTTTGTTTAAAGGAAGTCTCTTGTACACAAAAATCCAGTTTTTGCTATCCAGGATTTTTTTTATCCCATAATTAGCCTGTGACACATGCATTAAGCATAGTTTTACTAGAATGTCACTAAAATATAGAGAGCATTTATTGATTTATAACACATTTATGAAGAAAAGAAGATCAATATTTGCGGTTTCTGGATTTCTTGACCTTTTCTATATTCAACTTCAGACCTACAAGATATCCATAAGAAGCTTTGTGAATATTGCCAATCTATTCAAACTCATTGTTATTGGCTGATTATTTCTCAAATTCCATTGCTATGTCATTATTACCTGTTTGCTGTCCCATGGTCCACTAGTGACGATACCGCTGGTTTTCAGGTAGTCCCAGGCGCCCTCCAAAAAACCTCCGTTGCATCTGAGGGTAAAAGGTTTGTTGCGGTTTGTTGAGTGCAAAAGAGACATCACCAAAACAAACTAATGGTAGGTTCATAGATTTAGAAAACATTAAAGTCGAGCTCTGGGAAAACCAGGCATAATGCATGTGTGAAAAGAGTTGTGCAGTCTGCATAGGCTAATCAGGGATCACACTTTCCGCCTTAACTTGATTTTTGCTTCGAGACTTCATTTAAACAAAAAATACATTAACATTGGAAAGTGTTGTCCCGTGGAGACTGCATATGCATTAAGCCTGGTTTTCGAAGAGTGTGTTTTATTTAGAAAGCATTTCCATGGTAAAAAATACCCCAGTGAAACCAACTCTAAACAAATCTGTGTGGATTTGACCAGTTTTACAAGTTTGTATTTTATAATTATTATTTTTTGTTCTATAATTATTTTATTTTTTTAGTATTGTTTTAAGACTTTTGGTCAAATTTATCCAATATCTCCATCTGCCATAAACTATAAAAATCCAATTAAAATAAATAAATGAGTCAGGTTCTTGGAAAACTGGGCTTAATGCATTGTCTTAAAGCGTCGTCCAAGATTAGCCCATGCAGTCTACAAAGGCTAATCAAAATGACACTTTACCCTTTTATGGAATGTTTCATTCAAAAGGAAGTCTCTTATTAGCAAACATCCACTGCACAGCCTAATCTGGGATGACACTTTACGCACAGGCATTAAGCATGGTTTTCCCAGACCGCGGCTAATTTATTCTTATATAATCTTGTCATCAGCACAAACCAGAAGAATTGTTGATTTCCATACTTTTGTCCCCCTTTCTTCCCAGACTGAGGCTCAAATGGTCTAGTTTTTCACGTACCCGTTACCGCAGGTGTGGCAACAGGAAGTGAGATCCTCCGCAGACAGTTCAGCGTTCACCTTGCCGTTAGACTGGATACAGATGCGGTCTGTGGCAGCCTAAACTCAACCGAAAGCCTGGCGAGATAAAATACACAGAACACATGTGAATAAGAGACATCAAACTTAAAATGGACATCATTTTTGTGATTTTCTAAAAAAAAACTGTTGATTTCATGTTCTAAATATAGTTTTTAATAATATGTCTATACCTTTGGCGACGGGTAATGTTTCAACTTGGATAACCGCCATTGTACGGTCAATGAAAAGCATTTGGGGGGTGTAAACCGGTTTTAGGGCTAGTTCAACCTCACTCTTGAAAGCCTTCCCGTGTTAAACTTTCTTTAACTCATAATAAATAATGATAAATACAAGTACACAATGACACTCTGTACATTTCTACTGTAAACCTTTGTACAAAGTTCAGATTTTCTACAGGTAAGACTGGTGTGTTTATATCGGCGATCTCGTTGATACAATTGTTGGTCACACGCTATCAGGGTATCAGTAAATTACACTTAAACATTGCGATTAGAGTACGAACCAGAACACAAGTTATAAAATATTTTTGCATGACTGATGAATACTTTTAATAACATTTGGGGAAAATGCTGGCCGAAAATGCGTCTGTACTGCTGAAATCGGCCGACGATGCAGTCAAGTAAATAGCCCTGGTTTCGATTCGCAAGGCTTTAGTGCACAGATTAACCGCACTTTCATTGCCGACAAATTGAACCGTTGCTGCTGCTGCGGGTGATTATAATTTGGAGGGGGATTTAATTGGTTTTCATCATCATCATCAACAACAACAACAATTTCATCATCTTCATCATCATCATCATCACGTATTTATCATCATCATCGTCGTCATCATCATCGTCATTAACATCATCACGTTTTTATCATCACTATCATCATTCTCATTATCACATTTTTATCATCATCATCACCATTATCATAATAACAGGCCACCGCAGTTTATACACTAAGCAGCTTCGCCCAGTAATGTCACGCGCTGTAACAGATCTCGTTTAATGTGATATCCCCTATATCTACATTGTAATCATTAAAGTGCTTTATTCGTCTGAAGGTGTTCTCTAGATTACTTCTCAAGGTAAGAGTTTGATTTATGACTTTTAAGTGACACAATGTTCTTTCTTCTTACACAGGTTAACTTGTTTAACCAGCATTTCTACTTCAAAATGTGTATGTATATGTATTCCTATAACTGCGCTACCTTACCACTTACCACAACTAGATTACAGTACATTACAGAACTTCGACCGAAACTACTGTTGCTGCTGCATCAAGCCACGCAAAAGCTACTATTAATACTGCTCGTGTTTTTGTTTGTGCTCCTAACGCTATTGTTGCCTGTAACTACCATCATTTTCTGTACTATTGCAAATTCTGCAATTATAATTAAATCAACTCTTCAAGAAGACCTACGGTAACCACAACCGATACCACTATTGCTATCATTGCAACCACCACCACTACACAATAACCACCACCTTCATAATCCTCATCACCACCACCACAACATCACTCCTCTACACCAGCACCACTCAAACCTAAACCACATCACCACACACACCGTCATTAGCACCTCCTCAACCACTACTTCTACTTCTACTATTAACAGAATAGTCTTGTTCCTTAGGCTCTCAGTTGAGTGCCTTAGGTCACATGGCCTCGTGTAATTATTATTAGTATTAATTTATTTATTTTTATTTATTTTATTTTATTTATTTTTTTTTTTGGGNGGGAATTCGCGGTAAATATTTGTATAGGAAAGTTTATTAAAAGTGAAACTGTAAATAAAATAGGAGAGAAATTCATGTTAAACCCCAGGAGTCTTTATTTTAAGAAGTGACCGATATCCAACACGATACAAGACAATACATTTAACTAAAACATTGAACATGAAGTAATGATTTGAACTGTGGTTACCACCTTGTAAAGGGTAATTATTCAATTGAATTTATACATTACTTTTGCTAACAGGCTTGTTATCTAAACCGTCAATGTGTAAGCCCGCATACGAAACATGAAATAAAATAAAAATAAAGTAGCCCTAAAATAATGGCTGAACAAAACGTTTCATTAAGACTCTTATCTATAAGTGATGACACACTCTTTTTGACGGAAAGCAATGACAATCAAAGGCACGTTGAACGTAGCCCTTTGGTCGGGAACGTATGTCGATGGCAGTGTAATCGATAACAACTCCATGATAATGTAAACAAAGTAGTTTGATACAACAATTTCATGCCTATAATATTTAACCCTTAGCCTTAGTACATATCTTTGCCAACTAATTTCCCTTTTTATTTTTTATTTTGAATATACTATATCCATTATTATCTCACCTGAGCACAAGGTGCTCATGGTGAGCTATTGTGATCGCCTTTTGTCCGTCGTGCGTCTTGCGTCGTGCGCCGTCAACATTTACCTTGTTAACACTCTAGAGGCCCCATTTTTCGCCTAATCTTCATGAAACGTGGTCAGAACATGTGTCCCGTTTATATCTTGGACGAGTTTGAAAATGGTTTCGGTTGGATAAAAAATATGGCCGCCAGAGGGCGATGTAGTTTTCCCCTTATATCACGGTGCCTATACCACGTGACTTTTTAAGATCTGTGTTGGGAGACAAACGCGCGACCCAGATAACATTTATAAGGATGTCTTTATAAATATTTCACCATTTTTAATGGGATAAAGTGGGGAGCTCGCTCATTCGTGAGAGTGTTCTATAGGTATCATGATTTTTTTAAACAAATAAGTATTTTTTTCAGTAAAGTGCAATCGCGCGTTTGAACGGGTCTATACAATCACCGAAAAGCACCGAAAACACCGAAAAGCACTCAATTTCTCTCTATATATATGACATATTTCGTTTCTAGTGTGTGTAAACGGGTTTATTTAGTTATAAATGGTTATTTTTCATGCATATGTATACTACCTTTTGTTTATCATGATGTATTAATGACCAAAGTTGGATATATCGGCAATATACCAACCGAAAAGCACTTCATATGAAGACCGAAAAGCACTCAATTTATCTCTATATAGTTGAAAAAATCCTTTTCTAATATGTGTAAACGGGTTTAATTAGTTGTAAATGGTTATATTTCATGTATAAGTATACTACATCTGGTTTATTATGAGCACGGAGTGTATAATGATAGGAGATGAATCGAGTATTTGACCCTTACTGTAGTAAACTCAATCTTATGCAAAAACTAATTATCCGATTGTATTGGTTTATACGTTGTCTTGTTACTTTTTAATTCCTCTTTCAAAACAATATAACTTTGGGTATATTCCCGTTGTTATTAATGGATTTATAGCGAGTTAAACACAAGAAATAAACATTTCATGTTTTACCACCGCGCGTTAAACCGTGTCGTAACTATCGATCTTTTATAATTAGCGTACATCGAAGCGCCGAGGTTATACATTTTTTTTATGTACCCGCTCACGTCTTTTGTTAAATTATAGTTTCATTTCTCGGCCGATTTTGACAAATTATATATCATTAGAAAGCTTACGTTACGTAGTTTTTAAATATATAAATATATATTAAGTTTTTCTTCTGATTTGGGCAGCCCGGCGAGTTATAACTTTAATTTTTGCAAATATCATACCGTTTTGGAGTTTTAGAACTTAAATTTACGGTTGACATGTTCGTACTTAATACCGATTCGTAGCGTTTATGTTTGGAGTTCAGTTTAAAAAATTACATCTTGCTTAGGAAAATAGAACTTTGTATACGATAGAAAAAAATGGTTTAAAAATGAAAGTAAGTAAGGAATGAAGGCGGAAGAAATTAGCGCGCGGTCCTAACGCACCGAACTGATGCTACGTTCTTGGCGATTATGCGTTTGGTAAGATACCGGCCATTACATTTCCTTTGCCATGATTATTATATTTTTTATGGAATATATTGAAATATTGTGTTCACGAAACATATCAATAAAGCTAATTATAAATGAAGCTTAATAAATTAACGATTTCAGCTCGTAATTATAACACAGAAAGGGTGTTAATTTTATGATTAGACGGCGTATATAGCGGACCCTCTTGATATTTTTCGGCTTTGCATACTTCAAATAAAATGGGTGTCAAAAACATTCATCGTTTGTTGTTTATTATCAAAGAGGTAATTATGTATAATTATATTAAAGGTTATTTACCTTAAATTATCAATTAATTAACATTATTTAAAGATTCTTGAAGATCACGTTCGGTGTTACCACGGACTCTAGATGACAATATACGCTCCGTGGTGTTACGCAGGTCATTTCGTATTTTGACATCAGTGCATCATTCACTTTATTTTTATGATTAAATTGGCTTATATATATATATACAGTATTTAGTTTCTGACAATCTGTTTGGACAAATTACTTTCAATTTGAAAATTAGGCGTTAAATTTGTCATATAAATGACTACGCAATACTACTACCACGAGAAGACATGGAGGCATCATACATTGTGCTTAATGACCGGACATCTGCACCCCGGTGGTTTATGACACCTTGTTGCTATTTAGTATGTGTCGGCACAGTATCCAATCATAACGAGATAATGGGTTTGTGCTGAAAAGAGGGGCAATAAAACCACAGATCTACCAATAAAAGATTATTGATAGATTGTTGATTAAACACCGCGATAAAAATGCTCAAACGAAGTGTCAAAATGTATGCAAATTATTGAATAAAAGCAAGTACTTCAATCAAGAATATTTATTTAATGTATTAACACTTAAAATGGGAAGTATATATAACTGCTAATCATGACAATGTCATCTTGTGTTGACACTATCATTACGTCGCAAAATGTTAAAAACAGCGAAGGGTTGAAATCAGATGCGGCACTGTGAGAAATGGATATGCGTATATTATAAAGTCCGTGTTCTGAGGTATTAATGGCCAAAATTGGATATATCGGAAATATACCAACCGAAAAGCACTTCATAAGAAGACCGAAAAGCACTCAATTTATCTCTATATAGTTGAAAAAAAAATCCGTTTCTAATGTGTAAACCGGTTTAATTAGTTATAAATGGTTACAGTTCATGTATAAGTATACTACATCTTGTTTATTATGAGGTATTAATGCCCAAAATTGGATATATCGGCGATATACCAACCGAAAAGCACTTCATAACAAGACCAAAAAGCACACGTATTTTGCTTAAATCAACAAATTATTAATATATGTTTTCTCTGAATCTATTTAAAATGGTTTATTTATGATTTATTTATGTATATTGAATAATATAGAATAATAGTGGATAGTATACTACATCTTGTTTATTATGAGGTAAAGTGTTCGTGCTTGACATATTTATAAAATAGCAGTTTTTTTTGTAATACAATCGGAATTTGACCTTTAATCTGATGCAATCCACAATTTTGTTTAGTGGCCGAGCGCAGAATACTGATGGTGTAGACGCGAGAGTGCTTTTCGGTGGCTCAAACCTACTTTTGTGCTTTATATTTAAACTGAAATAAATATTTAACGAAGTCATTATTGACTAAATACATATATACATCTCTTCAATCCATTAAAAACGGCCCTCATAGCTTACTTTCATGTATATATAGAGAGAAATTGAGTGGTTTTCGGTGTTTTCTGTGCTTTTCGGCGAGTCTGTGCTGACGCAAGAGTGCCTTTCGGTTGCCTTAAATACTACTGTGCTTTATATTTAAACTTAAATCAGTATTAAACGAAGTCATTATAGCTTACTTTTATGTATATATAGAGAGAAATTGAGTGCTTTTCGGTGCTTTTCGGTGTTTTCGGTGCTTTTCGGTGATTGTATGGACCCGTTCAAACGCGCGATTGCACTTTACTGAACAAAATACTTATTTGTTAAAAAAATCATGATACTTATAGAACACTCTCGCGAATGAGCGAGCTCCCCACTTTATCCCATAACAAATGGTGAAATATTTATAAAGACATCCTTAAAAATGTTATCTGGGTCGCGCGTTATTCTCCCAAAACAAATCTTTAAAAAGTCACGTGGTATAGGCACCGTGTATATGGCTATTGTAAAACATTGTTAACACTCTAGAAGTCACATTTTTAGTCCAATATTCATGAAACTTAGTCAGAACATGTGTCCCAATAATATCTTGAACGAGTTTGAAAAGGGTTCCGGTTGGATGAACAACATGGCCGCTCGGGGGCGGGGAAGTTTCCTTATATGGCTATATTAAAACTGTGTTAACTCTCTACAAGTCACATTTATTGTCCAATCTTCATGAAACGTTATCAGAACATTTGTTCTTATGCTATCTTGGATGAGTTTAAAAACGGTTCTGGTCTGTTTAAAAACATGGCCGCCTGGGGGCGTGACAGTTTTCCTCATATGTAGAAATCAAATGTATTATCCAATCTTCATGAAACTTAGTGAGAACATTTGTTCTAATGATATCACGGATGAGTTCAAAAATGGTTCTGGTCTGTTAAAAAACATGGCCGCCAGGGGGCGGGGCAGTTTTCCTTTTATGGCTATTGTAAAACCTTGTTAACGCTCTAGAAGTCAATTTTATTATCCATCTTTATGAAACTTGATCAGAAAATTTTGTTGTAACAATAGCTCGGCTGAGTTTGAACATTTGAAACTGGTTATTGTTCGTTGAAAAACATGGCAGTCGGGAGTGGGGGCAGTTTTCTTTATATGGCTATAGTAAAAACTTGTTGACGCTATATTAGCCGCATTGATTGGCCAATCTTCATGAAACTTGGTAAAAACATTGGTCCCAGTGAAATATTGGCAGAGATTAAAACTGGATATATGAGTTCATAAAACTATGTCACTATGTCAAATATACAAAAGTCACTGTTTTATTCAAATATTTATGAATCAGCTTGCATTTTTAGCTCACCTGATCACAACGTGATCATGGTGAGCTTTTGTGATCGCCTTGTGTCCGTCGTCCGTCGTGCGTCGTGGGTCGTGCGGCGTCAACATTACCTTGTTTACACTCAAGACGCCACATGTATTGTCCAATCTTTATGAAACTTGGTCAGAACATTTGTCTCAATAATATCTTGGACGAGTTCTAAAATTGTTTCCGGTTGGTTAAAAAACATGGCCGCCATGGGGCGTGCAGTTTTCCTAACATGGCTATTGTAAAACATTGTGAACACTCTAGAAGTCACATTTTTAGTCCAATCTTCATGAAACTTGGTCAGAACATGTGTCCCAATAATATCTTGGACGAGTTCGAAAATGGTTCCAGTTGAATGAAAAACATGGCCGCCAAGGGGCGTGGCAGTTTTCCTTATATGGCTTTAGTGTATAGTAAAACCTTGTTAACACTCTAGAAGTCACATTTATTGTCCAATCTTCATGAAACTTAGTCAGAACATTTGTTCTAATGATATCTTGAACGAGTTCGAAAATGGTTCCGGTTGGTTGAAAAACATGGCTGCCAGGGGGCGGGGCAGTTTTCCTTATATGGCTATAGCTTAATCTTGTTAACACTCTAGAAGTCACAGTTTTAGTTTGATGAGCTTTTGTGATCACCTTTTGTCCGTCGTGCGTCGTCCGTCGTGCATCGTGCGTCGTGCGGCGTCAACATTTACCTTGTTAACACTCTACAGGCCACATTTATTTTCCAATCTTTTTGAAACTTGGTCACAGCATGTGTCCCAATGATATCTTGGACGAGTTCGAAAATGGTTCTGGTTGGTTGAAAAACATAGCTGCCATAGGGCGTGGCAGTTTTCCTTATATGGCTTAAGTAATAATTGTTAACACTCTTAAAGTCACATTTATTGTCCAATCTTCATGAAACTTTGTCAGAACATGAGTATATGGCTAAAGTAAAACGTTGTTAACACTATACAAGTAAACAAACATGTATCCCTATGATATATTGAACGAGTTCGAAAATGGTTCTGGTAGGTTGAAAATCATGGCCTCTAGGGCGGTGCATATTTCCTTATTAGGGTGGAGCTTATTTTTTAACTTTTGAAATATGATCTTCTCATCCTCTTATTTTGTTCATATGTATGAAAAAACAAATCTGTTAAAATATGACCACAATAGAACAATATTTAGAGGTAGCTCAATGGTTGTGAAGTTTCTAGAAATCTTAACATGCAGTGTTGTACGACCTTTTTTGTATGCTAAGTCCCCAAATAATAATTCTTGCAATAAAATAAAAGCCCATTCTTAAGACGCCAATCAAATTGGCATTTTCATATTCATTATTCACATCACAACTATCCATCATTAAAGATTAATATCAAGTACCAATAATCTAGATGTTTATATATTACACATTTTATGGGGTTTTCCAGACTTGTATGCTTACTTACAGTGTTACAGTGGTTACTGCAGCATAGTTTCTTGAAAAATTGATGTGACATGTTGTTATTTTAATTCATCTGTATGAAATGTTTTAAAGTTTCTGTTATGTTGGAGCTTGACAATTGATGTGAAACCTGGTGTCCAGCCTAACCTCAATTAGGACATTTTGGTAAGTAAATAATTAAATTATTTTATGTTTGAAATGCTTTTAATCAGAAATATTAATATGAGATAAACAACATTCTACACCCCAAATTTAATCAGTAACGAAAGCTAATTTATGACCTGTAAATGGTCAGATTTGCAAGTTGAAGTGAGGCAAGGTCCTGTCTAGTGTGTATAAATGGGAGGTAAAAGAGTAGTAAAATACAATTGTGCAATTTTTTTCCAACTTGTCTTAACAATGCCATTATTTTTTTTATTCAGATGCAAGATATCTTTGAAAATGTCATCCGTGGCAAAAGCAGCAAGGTCTAAGACTGAATTGTATCTCCTTGGTGACTCTGTATCTGAGTTAACAGGAAGCAAATTGCCGTCCTTGCGTATGGCTCTTGGTAACTTCCTTCATCACCATATTGATCTTAAGGAGACAATAAGACAATTGTCAGATGTCACCATCAAGAAAATAGCTGAGTTCTGGAATATAGCAAGAATCCCTATGAGGGATCATCAACACTGCCAAGCCAAACTTGATCAGACTTTTGAAGAATGGCGACTTCTAAAAAAGAACAAAGCTAGAAAGTCACCAACACAACTTGCAAGAGAGATGGCTTTTGTTTCCAGGCTTGAAGATCTTTTTGATGTTGCTCATGCTGATGCTCTGACCACCACATTGGTATTACAAGAAAACAAGGGTTTCTTGTTAGCCCAGCAAGAAAAGGGAAGAAGGGGGGTGATGGCTGGATTAGATTCAAAGCTTGCTGCAAAGGAGAAAAGAGCATCTGAAAGAGAGGAGACACTACGTACCAGGGGGCATCAAATGGAACACATGAAACAGGCTGCAGCTTCTACTGCCGAGCTGAAAGCATCTGAATCTCAGACAAGCTCTTCAGAAGATGGTGAAAAGCTGGAAACGTGCAAAACCAAGAGTGAGGGGACGGTTGTGGACATCAAAAGTCATACACCAAAAAGAAAAAGGGGGCGAAAACCTGTCATAACTCCAGAACTTGCAGCTGCTCTAGACCGCACAAAAATGTCTGACCGCAAGGCTGTATTTGTCGTAGCAGAAACAGCAAAAAGCTTGGGGCAAAACATTGATGAACCTGCTCTGAACAGAGACTCGATTCGCCGAAATAGAATCGATACAGAAGCCAAAGAGCTGCAAACATTAAGGCCAAGTTTCAGGGTAACACTCCTCTTGTTGTTCATTGGGATGGGAAACTGATTCCTGATCTAACTGGGAAGGAGAACATTGATGGTCTCCCTATATTGGTTTCAGGTCAAGGCGTGTCTCAGCAACTTACAGTTGCCAAGCTTCCATCTGGAACTGGTGTGGCTCAGGCCTCTGCTGTCTTTGGAGCCATTCAAGACTGGGGCATAGCGGATAGGATCCGAGCTATGTGCTTTGACACCACCAGCTCAAATACAGGTCGAATTGCTGGAGCATGTGTCCTTCTTGAGCATAAGCTTGTAAGGAGCTCCTATTGCTGGCTTGTAGGCACCACATTATGGCACTGTTAATTGGTGCAATGTTCAAAGTATGTATGGGAGCCACATCTTCTCCAGAAGTTCCACTTTTCAAACGTTTCCAGGAATACTGGGGATTCATTGACACAGCAAAGTTTGAACCGGGCATCGCATATGATCATGTGGCTTGTCTTGTTGAAGTTGTGCGAGAAAACACCATCGAATTTGCCAACAAGCACCTTAAACAGAGTCTGCCAAGAGATGACTACAAAGAATTCTTGGAACTTGTGATTGTTTTTCTGGGTGCTGCCCCTGCGCGAGGAGTCCGTTTCACGTCACCTGGTGCCATGCACCATGCCCGCTGGATGTCCAAAGTCATATACAGTCTCAAGATCTGGATCTTCAAGTCTCAGTTCAAACTGACTCCAGCAGAAGAAAGAGGATTGTGTTATGTGTGTGTCTACCTGCAGGCCTGGATCTCCGCTCCTCTGGCATCATGCGCTTTATACAATGACATGCTGCTTCTGAAGTCATTGCTTGCATACTCATCAATCCATTCAGTTATTGCAAAGTCAACTGCACACAAGTTTTCCAAACACTTGTGGAACTTATCACAGGAGCTTGTTGGCTTGGCCTTCTTTGATAGTCGTGTCAGTTCTTCTACAAAGAGACTGATGGTTAGTGCCATCCAGAATGAGGTCCATGAGTTTGATCATTCCAAGCGACTAACTGTTGATCTGAATTCATTCAAGGACAAAAACTTGGAAGACTTTGTCACAGCAAAGTCAATGAAAATGATACAATTGCTGGAACTTCCACATGGATTTTTCGAAGTTGATCCAGACTTGTGGCAGGACAGAGATGATTTCACGCAGGTCTGCAATGCAGTAGAGTCCCTTAAAGTTGTCAATGACCAAGCTGAGCGTGGAGTAGCTCTCATTCAGGAGTACAGTGGGTCTTTAACATGTGATGTAACTCAGCTGCAATTCCTTCTTCAAGTTGTTGAGGACCATCGTAGATTGTATCCCGATAGCAGGAAGCAAACTCTGTCTGGGCAGCCATGAATGCAACAAAATCTATATTTTCCTAGATGTTGTTAGACTGAGATTATAATTTGTTGTTAAAACTGAACAAGAATTGACTAACGTTATGTTGAAAGTAGAAACTTTGTTATTTAAAATAAATTCATATAAAAACTCATAAACGTTGTGAATTTTGTTGCTTTTTTACAATTTTGATAAATTTTGAGGCACTCGAGCTACCCCTAAACACAATAATTTATTGTTGAAACTTTGAATTAAGTGTTTTTATATGATATCGAACAGATTAGGGGGGTGAGATGGGCAAAATATGTCTTTAATTTTTTTATGTTTTTTAAGCTCCACCCTATTCCTTATATGGCTATAATAAAACCTTGTTAACACTCCATGAGTCACATTTATTGTCTAATCTTCATGAAACTTTGTCAGAATATTAGTTCTTATTATATCTTGGATGAGTTCGAAAATGGTTTCGGCCTATTGAAAAACATGGCCTCCAGGGGCGGGGAAGATTTACTTATATGGCTATAGTAAAACCTTGTTAACACTATAGAAGTTACATTTATTGTCCAATCTTCATGAAACTTGGTAAGAACATGTGTCCCCATAATATCTTCGAAGAGTTCAAAAGTAGTGATCTGTTGAAAAACATGACTGCCAGGCGGCGGGCAGTTTTACTTATATGGCTATAGTACAACCTTGTTAACACTCTATGAGTCACATTAATTTTCCAAACTTTATGAAACTTAGTCAGAACATTTGCTCTAATGATATTTAGGTCAGTTCCAAAATGGTTCTGGTCTGTTGAAAAACATGGACGCCAGGATGCAGGCAATTGTTTCCTTATAAGGCTATATACAGTAAAACCTTGTTAACACTCTAGAAGTCACATTTTTAATCCAATCTCTATGCAACTTGGTCAGAACTTTATTTCTTATGATATCTAGGCTGAGTTTGAAAATGTTTCCGGCCCGTTGAAAAACATGGCCGCCTTGGGGTGGGTCGTTTTTCTAATATGGCTATAATGAAAAGTTGTTGATGGTTTATTAGCCACATTTATTGGCCAATATTCATAAAACTTGGTCAGAACTTTTGTTCCAATAAAATCTCGGCTGAGATTAAAACTGGGTCATGTGAGCTTAAAACTAGGTCACTAGGTCAAATAAAATAACAACATGTTACTACTCTAGAAGTCACTTTTTTGGTCCAATCTTCATTAACTAGCTTGCACTTTTTCAAAATAGTCTAGCTCTTTTGGGTTTCAGGTGAGCGCCTTAGGGCTCATGGCCCTCTTGTTTGTTATTCTCTTCTTCTTATTCTTCTTATTCGTATTATTATTTGTTATTCTTCTTATTATTGTTACTTATATAAAAAAAAACTTTTTTTTTTTTGTTAAAAGAAGGGATGTAGTTGATGCGTGTAAGTAATTTCATTGCATCGTGCCTCAAAAAGTTTAAACTCTGTTGCTCTGGTCTCCTTCCTACCATTGAGTAATTAAATAATAATTAAATTGAATGGGTTTTAATTCCCTTTTATTACTGTTTAATTTGAGTTGCAATGCTATGAGGTTAAATTTTATTTACACTTAAATGTATCATGAATATTGCTTTGCCAAGTGTGAGGTTGAGCGCTCTATAACCGGTTTAAACCCCCAGTGCTTAGCATTGACCGTTCCAAGGCGGTTACCCCAGCTTTATTCTATAATGTGTATATGTTGTTTCGTTTTGTGCCGTACTGTACCGTTTTGGCAATTGGTTCCTTGCCATAAATAAAGGACCACGAAGGTGTGTATATTAGAAATGCAATACTGCTGCAGCTTCTGGAGTTTCACTTCTTTATATTGGTGTTACAAGAGTCAATGTAAATCAATCAGGGCGGTCAACAAACAGACGGTCAGGGCGGTCAACCAAAAGACGGTCAGGGCCGTCAACCAACAGACGGGATCTACCTCTCGTGACACACTGACTAGTAAAGAGGGGTGTTTCATTAATACAATGAATAATACGTATCAAATATAAAACGTTTCAAATGCACTTATTGGAGTGTGAAGAACATGTGTATTTGATGTTAATAACGAAGTCATGTCCCTGTATTTGTTTTCAAAAAATAGTAAACCCTGGATGATTCTCAACACAACCATTGTATCTTAAATAAAAAAAAGAGCTAACGATAAACAAACAGCAAACACATTTAACATTAAGAACGATATTCAATGAAATAGTTACCTTCACCATGATTCGAACCGTGATCGTCGTTTAACAGCTCGGTCGGATGACAGTCTTACTTCTCATTATATAGAGTATATTTGTTCATGTCAATATAATATCGTTTGTTATTTCACCGGTGGTCATAGAAAATATATTTTCACTGACATGAACACATTTCTGTTTTGTTTATACCCCTTTTTCAAGAAAATAATTAACAGCTGTTTCCCTTTCGCTTAAAAGTTACCCTTTCTCCCGTGGTGTGCCTCAAACAATTTCAATACACAAAATGTCGTCATTAGTGTTTGGTTCGAGCCGAGCAGGATACACTTTATCTTTATCCGAAACTCACATTCTTTTCTATTGATCCTATTAGTTCTTCCATTTTTACATTAATAATGTTCAAATATCGCATTTTTAGACGATTTTGTTCTTCCGCAGTTGACAAACGTAGATTCTTCAATTTTTGGAAAAACCCACAAATGATCTAAAAAAAGCACGCGGAAATTTGTTATTTTCACTGGTAAAAATAACAATTTGTTTATTTCCACGACTGTAATTTCACTGCAGAAATGTCATATTTTATCATAAGGTATAAAAGAAAAACATGTATTTTACTTATATGGATATTGTGTTTTTTGCATCACGGACGCTGTTTATGCTTTTTTGAATCTGTGACAAACAGTTTTAAAATAGTATATTCGTTAATTCTTGAAAAAGCGGTTTGTTATCCTTTTAAGTTTTGCATTAGTAAGTTTGTCTGTGTATTCATTCAAACAAAGGTTACATACGTTAATTATAATGTTAAGCGACCATTATACATTTGTTTTAGATAAATATACAAATTATAAATGAAAATTAATACATTAATGCGTGTTTTTAATGATAACATCTGAATATTATACACGTATTTGTTATTACACTGATGATGATTGAATACAAATAATAACCGACACAATGCTGATTTTGTAATCAACATCCAGATTCCAAAGCACTTTCCAGCATTGTCTATCCAGATATCGGATGAACTGGATGATATTGGAGCTGGAAAATGCACTGTTATGGAGCGGAGAGAAACATAATTGGGGAGGGAACGCATGATGACGATATTTAGAAAACAGTTAGTAGACCGGGGCAACGCTGAATATTTTCATTTCGGGAGTCAATCTAAAGGCACCACCTCTCCCGGTCTCAATTCTGATATTGATTTGCTATTCACTTTCAACGATTGGGACATCATGACAGTCTGGAGAGACTGGAAGGCTGGGATGGTGAACCTTATGATGCTTCATAACGAAATCATTCCACCTCAACAGTACTTGCTACAGGTCATAAACAAATACCTACCGGAAGCGGATACCAGTTTTGACGATGAATGGTTTGTAAGGAAAGATTCTGGGCAAGTACTGTAAAGCTCAGACCGATGGAAACAGGAACAAGAGAAGCAAATGTCACGCGACGGAAGGACAATAAAAAATGGACCTTCTGTGAGTGCTCAACTCAACTGGGATATTGAACAGGCATTTCACGTCTGCAAACCTCTTCCTGAAATACAACACTGGATAAACATATGTAAAGGTAGACACTGGCCGCCTTCCCCAATACTGGAGGCTGCACGGGTTGCTCCTTGTTTCCTGGTACCTGCAGGACATCAAGACAGTTATTCTTTTGAAGGTCAATGGCCTTGATCCACAAAGTGACACATGTATAAAATTGCTCATATATAATAAAGCATAGGTAACACGGCACCATATGTTGTTGACTTAACTCTTTACCACTCAGATATGCACTTTGAGGTGTTTAAAATCCCTAAAAATCGAACTACATGTAAGGCTTTTCTTTAAAGATTCGAGTTTTAAAGGCCTCATTTCCAAACCTAAGGTAATGAGCTGCAAAAAGCATAAACTATGAAGAAACTGCGAGTTACAAACAGGCTGTTCTGGTTTTATGCTTGTTGCATATATCCATTTTCACTTTGCTTCTGAACGGGAAAGGGTTAAGCACTCTAAAGCGAGTACTCATGCACCCAGTTCTCAATTGGCTCACCGAATTGCTTGTCCTTGGTTAATGTAACGTTATAGCCATTTTCACACTTCTTCGTGCACTTGGGGATGGGACCCTAAGCACTGCAGGGGGTGAGCTTTCCAACAACGCGGTGGTCACAGGCCTTGACCTCATACGCTAGGCAACCCACCCTCTGAGACAGAAAATATAGAGAGCATTTTAGCTGCGCTGTGGAAAAAAGGGCTAAACGCATGTGCTTGAAGTGTCGCCCAGAATAGCCTGTGCAGTCCGCACAGGCTAAACAGGGATGACACTTTCAACTAAGACTGGTGTTTGGTTTAAGAGAGGCTTACTTTAATAGAAAAATCCATAAAAGTGGAAAGTGTTTTCCGTGATAAGCGTGTGCAGATTGTACAAGATAATCATGAACGACACTTTACTCACATGCACTAAGCCCCGTTTCCCCAGAGACAGGCTCGTTTAAGTATCAGATCTATCTTATCATTTTATAACACCTACACGAAAAAATTACAATCCATTTTTCAATCTTCCCAATATTTGCGGTTTTGGTTTTCTTTACCTTTTCTATATTTAATTCCAGACCTACTAAACATTTGTTTCATTTTTTAATGTAAACAAACATAATCACGAGATAGCCAGATTGTTATGGAATGTTATGACTTAAGGAAGTTTCTGTGCATCGCACATAAATTCAAACTCATGATATGCATTACCTGCTTGCTATCCCATGGTCCACCAGTGACAATACCACTAGTCTTCAGGTAGTCCCAAGCACCCCACTAGAAACCTCATTTGCATCTGAAGATATAAGAAACGTGGTGGTTTTTAGTGTAAGAGAGACATCTCATAAATACCACAATAAATGGTAGTGTCATAGATTAGGAAAGCATTTTAATGGTGAAAATAACCAAAGTTTAAACCAATCCATCACCATTTTAAAGACAAATTAACCTTTTTTCTGGGAAAACCTGGCTAATGCATATGGGTAGGGAATGGATCAAGATAAACCTGTGTACTCTGCACTGGCTAATCAGGGATGATACTAACCGACTACACTGTTGTTTTTTTTCTTAGAATAAATTTGATTTAAACGAAAAATGCAATTAAAGCAGAAAGTGTCGTCCCTGGTTAGCCTGTCCTGACTGCAATCATTACAATTGTTTTTTATTTCTTGTGTTTTTAAAAAGTTTTACAATTGTTGGTAACTTTATTTTTTTAATTCTATATTAAAATCTGTTCAGTATTTTTCTAAAACTTTTGATCAAATTTACCAAATATATCATTTTGCCAGCTACTATTGAACATCTTATTAAAATAAACCAATTAATGAGCCTCGTTCTAAAAAAACTGTGCTTAATGCATGTGCGTAAAGTGTTGTCCCAGGTAAGCCTGTGCATTCCACGTTCAATAAGGGACAACACTTTCCGCTTTTATTGCATTTTTCGCTACAAGGCAGTCTCTTCTTAACAAAAATCCAGTTTAGGCGAAAGTGTCGTCCTTGATTAGCCTGTGCGGACTGCACATGCTTATCTTGGGCGACACTTTAAGCTAATGCATTTAGCATGGATTTTCTAAAGCGCATCTCAATTATGTATTCTTATAATCTCATTGCTAAGCACATGCTCAGAACAAATAGGAAGTATTGTTAATTTAGATACTCTCCCACCCAGTTTTGGTTCCAATGCGAGACTCATATGGTCTAGTTTTTCACTTACCCGTTACCGCAGGTGTGGCAACAGGAAGTGAGATCCTCCGCAGACAATTCAGCGTTCACCTTGAATTAGACTGAATACAGATACGGTCTGTGACAGCCTCAACACAACCGAAAGCCTGGAAAATGTTTTGCTTTACCCTTCCTTTCCTGCTCAGAAGCGAAGTTATACAACCAGAACAGCCTGTGAGTAACTCGCAGTCTGTTCAGCTTGATGGTTCCTCATCAGTATCTAAGGGTTGGAAATAAGGCATACATGTATACAACTTGAATCTAGTAAGAATGGTCATTAATTAAATTTGATTTTCTAATGGACTACACATGCATTAAAATGTGTATCTTAGCATGAAAAGGTTAAACAATATTTTTTCTAAAAGGACACGGATGTTCCTCACTATATGCCAGTAACAAGAGTTGAATGACGGTCCTAATTTGAACAGTTAACACGTATGTACCAGTACTTATCAACTGTTGATACACATGAATTATTTCCAACATTGTGACATTGAACATTAATCAAGCAACATAGTTGGTGCAGACAACACATTGCCTTGAAATGATGAAATATTCTGACAATGCACTATTAAGAAATAGAACATATTCACCAATCAATTCCTGTAATGAAGACTAAGAATACAGAAGATTCTTTATTTAAAATATCCAGTAGTTCCAAATTATAAAATATATATAATATATAATATTGAGTCTAACTTGGCATGAACCACCTCTAATTATATAATTCTTTAATAAGGAAAATGTGTTGCTTACTACGGTGCCATTCGTAGCATTCACATATTTCAAAGTCAGAAGTGATTTTTCTTGTAACTAAGTCTTTTCTCTATTCTTAAGTCTAAGGATGGCTTGCTGAATACGAGTTCGAATTTGTTGAGGAGAATCAGATGCATTTTAACGGAAATGCAAATGGTTTATCACAAATTCATGGTGTATTGCATCGTTTAAGTCTGCCTCAGGCAGGTGCAAATGTATTGCATCAGAACTTGTTGAGGACCTTGTTTCAATTGCATACATTTTCTTGAATCTTATTTTCGGGTTACGGGTTTTGTAATAAAATGATAAGAGATTTATGGTTTATTTGTTGTAGCATCCTGTTATGGATACGTTATATTATCGTGTTATGCATTTCATTGTTAGATTATAAAATAAAGCATAACCAGGAAGTTTTGTCGCAATTCATATTCTCTGGAAACTGCAACAATTAAAACTGCTGACCAGTGTGTTCTTTATTTTAAGTATCTGTCAAACAACTGATAAGTTTGTGTCTCTATATCAGATACGATACAAGATGTCAACATGAATCGTCACGGATGTATAGATTGCAATTAGAGGTCACACACTGAGGTCAAATGTTACAAATGTTTATTAAATATGCCATATATTGTAACGATTCTACCATACATCAAGGGATTTGCTCCCGTCCATAAACAAACATTATGTGGCGGGTGATATCAATTCAATAATGTGCTTCTTTTTAATTGTCAGTTCGAACACGGAAACAAAGTGTTAAAATGTAAGACGTTTAGCTTGTATCAGTAAGTTAATATTGCAACGATATATTATATGCATGTGTGGGTAAAACCTAAAGGGGTATTGCGCCAGATTTATATATCGAGGATATCTCAACCCTATCAGTATGGTGATATTATGTGGACATTGTGGTGTTTAACTTCTTGTTTTGATGAACTTATTGAATATTTATTTTAAAAAAAGGGAGTTCATTACAAAAGATGTTGTATAATGTTTATGTTCACCTTTTCCGCTGTTATAATGATATGGACATAAAAAAAACATAGAAAACATTTTGATGGCGTACTTTAACAAGAGCACACTATTTATGAAACACTTTTAGGGATGTATAGTAATGTCCGCATTGTAGTTATAAATCTAGCTGTTATTGTTGTTTTTTTTTGTTGTTGCTTTTTTGTTACATGCTATCGTTACATCAAATATATTATATGTTATATATATGTTTTCAATATGTGTACGATAATTCTCGAAATTTTGCATTTAAATGGATAGAATTGTGGTATTTTGTACAAACTGACGTGTGAATAGTTTTTAATTTTTATTCCCCAAAAATAATGCGGTGACCTTATATTTTTAATCTTGTTTTTATATGAGAACCAATATGATAAACAGACGTAAATTAAGAAAAAGGCAAATTTCTATTATGTGTACCTCAAATATTTTTTTTTATCGGTTTTATCGGTATTATTGAATAAATAAAATCACGTTTTTTTTTTTAAATTGTTGTCTTTTAATGCATTGTATGTGTAATGTGTATTTTTCATTTGATCTAAATAAGTGTACGTATACTAAAAATGTTCCGATTTGACACAAGTAGAATTTTAGCAGTTTTAATACAAAAGTAGATGTTGCGGAATCGGAAATAAAATAAAAACAAGGCCGACGACCTTATATTTTATTTTATTTTTCAGATAGTATTTGTATGTATTATTTGCAGACGAATTTTCAAAACAACACCGAAACTGCCGCAACACCCCTTAAACAAGCAGAGATAACGTATCGCACAAATTAATGCATCCGGTCACGTGCTTTTCCACTTTTCCATGTAGATTTGAGAACAATCGGATGTTTAAGGACACAATTTTAGTTATGGCTATCGGTTTGCAATTGTTATAATTAAAACAGGAACTATCGTTTGAAAAATGGCACAATGTGAATCCTTGTAATATGATAATGTTCACAAGTTTACATAATACCAAAAATTTCTTCCGCGCAATTAGATGCGCATAAACTGATCTCTGTCCTCAGTTAACATTCGTTAAAGGGTGTGCGGCAACGCATTCACACCGCTCCGATAAAGGTACGTGACATTGTGGTATAATGATTGATTTCAAACAATGTTTCATATTTATATATATAATATTGCATGTAAGACGAGTATTCTTCCATTGACATATTGACAAGTGTCTTGCATTTATTTTTTTTGTAAAGCACTTCTGCATTATTTAGAATTTAACATTACTTATCAAATGATATTAAACAATAATTTCGTGTTTTGTGTTCCAGATTTTACCCCACAATAGCACTTCTTTGCGCATTATGAGCTATCTGATCACTCTGCGTCCGTCATGTGGCGTAAATTTTTAGCTCTTTACAGCATTAGAGGTCGCATGTTTCATATCATGGAGGTGCCACTTGCTCAGAATGTTCATCTTAACTTTATCTGGGCAGGGTTCGAATGTGTTTTATGTGTGTCTAAAATCTAGGTTACACGTCAAATATAAGAAAACCTTATCATCACTTAAGCGGCTTGTTTGTGAGTCGCAACGGCTGAATGTCGTTTATCGATCAGACTTTTTACATATGGTTTATTTACAAAGGAACAGATAACGACCAGGTACTGAATAAAGTTGAAGTATGACAATGTAGGCGCATGATGTTATCAGTTATCACACATATGCGTAGCTCTCTAATTTTTCATTGAAATATGAAATGTTTGTTGCAGTTGTGTACATTTATTTTAAAAATGAAATTGATTTGACATACACATTAATATGAATAAATCATAACATGAAATACCACTACGCGCATGCGCTCTTAAGACAGGAATTTGCTATGTTTGTGCACACCACATAACTATGTTATTTGTTTTTATTATTATCCATAATACAATCATGGTAAAGAATACATTGTTCAATATAAACAGAGTGCATACGAGATTCAGGATTTTGTTTGATTTTAACCCAATAACTAAGTGCCCGTTGTTTGCATATATTAGAGAGAAAAAATCAGCCTAGTTTGCATCAGACAGCGGCATTAGAATACTGTGAGCGAACACCAATAATAGTTTTACAAAATGTAAAATGAAGTTTGTCAATGTCATCACTAGTGTAAATTCCCCATATTTCAGATGCATATAACATAATTGGTATCACTAGGGTGTTTAACAGAGAAAGTTTAATTTTACAATTTATCTCACTTTGCTAAAAAAAGACAATAAATGGTTGTAAGCTTGTAAGGCTTGTTCATAATTTGCCTTTATTATTCTTGCAATATTACCAGTGTAGTGTAGTTTAAGGCCTTAGTAGCAAAATTCATCAACATTTGCAATAGCCTGTTGGTTAATATTCCATCTAAATATACAATTTCTTTTCCTTTTTTTGAATATGCACATTTTATTGTTGTTATTATTCATGTTTAATCCCCATTTACACACGTGACATGAGTATTTATAGATAGCATTGAATTGCAATTTGTAAACTTTCTGGATTAATTATTAAAAAATCAATGTCGTCAGCAAGTAACAACATAAATATTGATTATAAACGTACATTTTTTTTCAGTTAAACTATTAATATCAATACAATCACTAAAGTCCTTTATGAATTAAATAAAAAATAAAGATGATAATTGCTCACAATGTTTTACTTCTAGCGTGACATCAAAAAGCTCTGGATAAGACATATTTTTATAACGTGATTTAACATTCTGATGGATTGACTTGATCCTCGTTAACATTTTACAACGTATTCCTGCCTGTACTAATTTAATCAACAAAGCCTCGAGTAGAAAAGTATCAAATGCCACGAATAAACATATCGATTTCGTCTGTATTTATGACATTTGATTTTGCATTATCATGATCAACATCATCATCGTCATAATCATAATAATAATCATCTTCATCATAATCATTGTCATCATCATAAATTAAAATGGATTTTCCAAGCCAATACTAATAACTGACATTGAAATAATAAAATAAATTGTCAAACTATGTATACTAAATCAACGCTTTAAATTGAAACAAAGCCATGAAAATGCATCGACAGTTTGAAAAAATTGTCGGGTAGACAACCCCTTCCCGCAGTCATCCCACCAGCGGCCCCAATATCCGGGAGCTTCCTACGCGTCTGTAGTAGAAGCAGTAATAGAAAAGCTGTGTTGTTCGTGTGTTTTGTGTAGTAATAATAGTACATCTATATGTGCAACGAGGCAATCAAAAACCAAACAAAATCTACATTCCCGTTGAAAATGCACGTTAATCATAGATCAATGTTAAGGTATACCATAGTGTCATTAATGTTAAGTTTCGGTTTTGATTTGAACAATATATTGCAAGGTTTAAACTCACAACATCATTCATTTACCAACATCATTGGTACACTACTAATTATTACCATTATTAAATACTTGTCATGTCTTCTTCTTCGTTTTATCTAACATGAGCAAACCGTAATCATGGTGTGCTTCTGTAATCGTCTTTGTCCGTCATTTGTCGTACTTCGTGCGTAGTTCGTTATTCGGCGTGCGTCCTCAATATTTTCCTTGTAAACACTCAAGTAGCCACATTTATTGGCCGATCTTCATGAAACTTGGAAAGAACAATAGCCCCAATAATATCTCGGTTTAGTAACAATGGGTTAACAAATTCATTACTTCTTTTGTGAAACCTTGTTAACAGAACATGCTCAGAACATTAAACTTAGTGTGGTCTAGGGTGAGCGCCGAAGGACCTTTGGCCTTCTGGTTCATTATATTGATCATCTTTATTTGTTCTTTATTTGTGTAAGTCTTTTGTATTGTATTCAATATAAATGTCATTTACGTTAAATTTGACAAAAAGCCAAAGAGTTCTTAGAAGGATCTACCATGTATAGTGTTACTAATACAATTCTCCAATGTTCCATCGTTGTACTGTTTATGGAACGGAGAAGACCCGTAAAAGAATTGTGGAAATAGTTGTTTTTTTAGTTTTTTTACAAAACGATCCAAAAAGTGTCGTTGACAACAAAGGGCTGATTTTAAACAGTAACTAGAGATTAAATTTCCACTGGCTCGTATTTTTAACTTATGAAAGTGAATAATGTAATATTAAAATTTCCTGACGCGAAAAAAAGATATCAACTATCAAATTATAATGAGTATGTTCAGGTTGCGTACATTGTATGCATTCATACATATAGGACCATATTTTATTAAACGAGTTCAGGAATTTTGTTAGTGAGCGAGCTTTTGGCGAGCTTACTAACGAATTTGATGGACGAGTTTAATAAAATATGGTATTATATGACAACGAGTGTCAGATTTTTTTCACATGCTTTTGAACTAAAAAAAGTCATCTTAATTGACCAAACAAATGCTGATAGATCTAAAGGTTGTTTACTCTCGTGACGTCATCTCATGTTGACGACGTCATTTCACCAAAATAA
>VMBQ01010534.1:0-26651 GCA_007657795.1 Dreissena rostriformis | reverse complement strand
TTGCAAAGCAAACGTTAGTTATGTGTGTTTTGAGACGTGTGTAATACATTTTTTGCACGCGCGGTACGGGCGTGAGTTCAGCAAAAACAATCATTTAAATCAAATATTGAAACACATCTGTTTTTGTGAACGAATAGAATAATATACAACAACAAAAAAAATGTTGCTCGTATACTTCTATTTGCACGTGCAGCAACACGAAACCACACCCAAAAATGGTCAATAAGTGCCAGGGCGTCAATGATAGATAATTATTATGTAACTTTATAGAAAATGTTTCATCAACAATAACCGAAAAGTCGGGTTGTTATCGTGTGGCCTTTAAAAACAAATTAGAATTATAAAAGTGTTTCGTAAGAAGTGCCTTTTAGAGTTTACGGTCATGCATTTTCTTTTTTTACCAAAGTAACGTGTATATGATGGATACTTTAAAATAAAAATTGGCTGTTTTAATTCCTGAAAGACATATAACGACGTTACACACTTTGGAGATACATACCAAATATAGATGACTGTTGGTCACTACACTATTCCGTAGTTTTATAAATTGTCAAATTATTTTATTTGCAAATGAATGAGAGTTTTCGAACAAATAAATTAACTTGAAGATGTTTAAAATTATGCAATAATAAACAAACAAAAAATATTTTTCCCTGACATGACCATGCAGACTATCATGCAAGCTGTGATAGCGGCATATATTTGGTGTAATTATTTGTAAAAAAAACTTAAAAAAAATAATCATAAAATGAAGCTCTACTCTACAACATGTTTGTATAATCATATGAAAGTATAGCATTCAGTGCTAACTGACTGTGTTAAGTCAAACTTATCAATAAATATTCGTATTACATTATTATTGTTTATAATACATGTATATGAATTCTGAAAACACTTACATATTTTTACAAATCAAATAAAAACCACGATAGGTTGCGATGGTAATTTGGTCGTTTGTTCGAGTTAATGTATAACAACACAACCATATCTTATAATTATATACTACTTATGAATGATCGTTATTAAACAATTGTTATGTGTACATACACTATTTGGGCATTAAGTCGTCTATATGTTAGTTATAATTTCGACGTATCAGTCTCTTGAAATGTTACTTTAAAACAGTATACAAAATATATCTAAAGAAGCTTTATGTAAGACAATAACCAATTTTAAGGAATAGTAAAACATAATGTACTCGGGCCTATAGCAAGTATTAAGATGTAATCATTGTATTGTATTTGTATTCATATATCTAATATTTCAAACTATGATTATCATATGCAAATTCATAATAACTTCCTTAAATGGGTCGTTTGCACTTAATTATCGAATATTTTAGCTTCTTCTTAGTTTACACTTAACCCCGTTCCCACAGGGTCCCATGAGAAAATTTAAAACTTTCAAGACTTTCCCATACTCGCCCTGCCTTACCGTTATTTTAGATTATCATAATATATTAGTCAAATTATTTCTATGAAAATCCATATTCCTAAATGAAGGCATTCTCATAAAACCTGATTTTGGCATTGAGATTTAGATAACAGCTCATTACATCAATTAAAAAACTCCAAACGTTCATCTTGCAACTAAGTCCATCGATGGAAGGTACATAACACTGCAGATACACATATTACACAGGAAATGACCACAAAAGGTGTGGGTGTGATTTCTAAATATTGTACTTAAATAGTTGCTTATTTCACTCGGATGCTTAGCTTTCTGCTGACAAAAATATGGGTATTTTAACGGTAATACACATTCGAATTATTATTCATTTACTTTATAACTCTTCATAGAAAGAAAAATACGCACCCTGTCGTTTGAGAAACACCGTGCAGTTGTGTCCCACTCATCGAACAGTGACGCCTAGGTCGAATCNACACATTCGAATTATTATTCATTTACTTTATAACTCTTCATAGAAAGCAGAATACGCACCCTGTCGTTTGAGAAACACCGTGCAGTTGTGTCCCACTCATCGAACAGTGACGCCTAGCTCGAATCGCTTAACAGGTGCGTTACTGTGTTTTATTCGGATGTTGTCATTACTCATGCTGTATATTTGATAAATGAATTGATATCCATCATGGATTTTAATCGAGTGAAAAACAAATTCGACAGTTTCGGTCTATACTTATTTTGACTGTGATGGCTATGAGGATTAACAGAATAAGGAGATGATACTGGTCGTTGTGATGGTGTACCTTGTTCACTCTATCTCACAGTTATTTACCCTAAAACTCTTATTTCCGTGTCTTCCAATTCACAATCTGTTCCCTCTTACTTGAACATCTATGATCACAATTCTTTACTCTGTAAGCAACAACTCTGGGACCCGTTATTCGAAATCTATAATAAGGTTATTTTTTTAATCGTAAGGGAATATCAGTTGGATTTTCAGATGACCTCAAAATCCCCATATTTTTAGAGATCTCTCAAATTATGCCTCAAGTGATGTCGACATATGCGCTGTTCGGTAGCAGAGTTGATTCATGTATATGCAAATTATATCCACAACTAGTCAGTATAAACCCCTTTAAAATTATGCGCATTGCACTGTGTTATTATATATTACAACTATTCGACCAAAATCAGGGATTTTAGAATTCAGTAATTAATGTGTTACGTTGCATGTGTCGGAGCTTGATAAATTACATTACTTGATTATAATACTCCACATGAGCTAAATTAATGTTTAAATGCGTAAATGTGAAAGGCATCTAGTTACANTATATATATATAACCATTCAGAGTTTGGGTTAAATGGTTGTGGTGCAATAGGTTTCGTTCTTGGAAACTGCAATCTCCTTCAATGAGATTTATTTACCTGAAAGTATCATATTTGAACCTACAATTCTTTTGTGAGTAATGGTCCAGACAACCAATTGATAAAACAGCAGCAATATGCTAACCCCTAATTTTCGGAGGAGCATAATCAACAATTCAGGATGAGACGTGACGGGACATGCTACGAGAATTCCTGTGTTAACCCCCAAACACAGTATGTGGGGGTATAATAATAGTCAATTTTGTTTTTATTCTCAAAACATTGTCATAGATAATTGGCTGAGGAATATATCATCCAAGACTATTACTTTTGGGAAGCAAACACAAATTGCCACTGTCAAATAGGTCAAAAAGGAAGAAGATGCAAACTTAGCTAGTTTTCATTTATTTTTATTAATAAACAAAGTTTTGTAACAAACTATACTATACATAGATGGCTTTACAGCCCAATGTGAGCTTTGTTTCGTACCCACATTTTTTTTCGTACCCAAAATTGTCGTACCCATATGTGAAAAATGTGGGTACAAACATTTTGGATACGAAAAAATAATTAGGTACGAACATTTTCGGTAATGTGGTTTGGGAAAAATTATGCCAAAAAAAAATTGGGTACGAAAACAAATTGGGTACGAAATAAAATTGGGTGCGAAAAAAAAATTGGGTACGATACAAAATTTGGGTACGAAAAACAAATTGGGTACGAAAACAAATTGGGTACAAAATATTTTGGGTACGAAAACAAAATTGGGTCCAATACCACTCGATAAATTTGAAAGAGGACGGGAACCAAGCTGCTTTTACCTTATGTTTATCAGTGATTATCAGCGAGGTATGCCGATTGAGAAAATTTAGCTAACTCATTGAGGTATGTCGATTGAGAAAATTTAGCCAACTCAATCGGAATGGCTCGGTCTTTTAGGTGAGTCGCCATTGTGAAGAATTTTTTCATGGTATTATAACTTAGACGAGCTGCTTAAGCAGAATCGTCAAAAAGTTACAAGAATGAGCATTTTTTTTTTTTAGAAATAGCAAATACTAACCATGTAGATTCTGCGCGTAATTTTATGGTAACGAGGTTCGTTTTTGTTTCTTAATTTTTATACTTACTATGTATGTATTCGCCTATGGAGATGAATTCATTTTGCAGTTATAAGTTTTCAAGCGGCGGGAAAGTCCTTCCTAAATGGAAACCTTGTTAACACTCTAGAAATCACGTTCATTTCGTTAAGTCATCATGCGTCTCGCTCGGAAAATTTGTTCAAGTCAGTTCAAAGTTGACTGACATTTCCCAAAACATCATATATGAGCACATGTTAAAACGGTTGGAGAAAGCGGATTCTACATAACAAAACACACGTTGCACCTCTTAAATGCTTCCATTTATTTGCCCTTTCAACTTTTCAATCTAGGGATATAGTGTGTATCCACATGACACAAACATAGTATCCGCATTGCAATCAATCCTACGCTTGGACTTCATAATATGAAAGCATCCACTATGTAAAATCATAGAACAAAAAAGCTGAACATGCCACGAAACCTGGTTTTTAAAGTTCTATTTCGAAACAGTGAAGTCCAAGCTGCAAGTATGGGTCAAACAAAGAAAATGTGAGTGCAATTTCAACTTTCAAACGAAAGGTATTGAGCGGAAAGTAACATTTAAACCATGTGCTAACGGGGTTTATAAGTTTGCCATTCTTCATCCGTCTTTTAGTCTTTCCTTGAAATGTTTGTGTCTCGGATTAGTCAGAAGTAGTACTGACACTTTGTTAACATATTTGCAAGCATGTACACTTGCGAACCTTCATATTTTGATTCGTTAGTTTTCGACATAAGGATTGTATTGTAATAACACATATCTACTTGCTGGGGAGTCAAATGCGTAGTATAATCGTATTGTGGTGAAAAGGTTAACTATTTTTCCCTTTGAATCACAGGTTAAATATATGGTTTATCATATTATATTGTGATCCTCTACACACGTTTTCAAACATTAAGAAAAAAGGGTCTATACTAACCAAGCCTATTCGTGAAATGTTTTGTTTTCACAATTAACTCCATGTTATAACACGCGGCTAAAGTTTCAGTCACGTTTGCCCGTCTGGCCCTTACTGAAATCCCTATCTTGTATTGCATAAAAGATAAAACTAGCAAAATGTCACCAAAATACCCACCTATTCGAATTTATTGACCGGAACAAGTTGCTTCTCTACTTCAGTATCTTCATTTACCAGACTTATCATTTCCCCTCTAAATTCATTGTAAAAATGCTGTTATATCTAAATGTCATCTTTTAATATATTATATTATAGCCATATACAGGTTTCTTTGTCAGAAATAACTGCAAACATCATCAAAACTTCATGCCTGGTATTGACTGTGACCAGACAGTATATGATTCTAATACAACAGTAGCTAGCGGGTAAAATCCGTAAACAAATGCAGACAAGAATATGTCATTGTGTTCGTCTTATGTTTAATAGTTTTTATAGTTTAAGTTTATTTGATAATACAGTAGACAATAAGTACATGGGTATAGATGAAATGTCAATACAATAAACATAACACAAAGTCACAGGTCATTGAAATTATAAACATCATGAATAAATCGGAACATTGGCACAAAATAAATAATAAATATTGGGTATTTTAGAAAAGGCAATATACAGCGAGAGTCGGTGCATTAATAAATACCAACATTCCTACCCTAATCGTTATATGAATTCCACGTATTTCTTATTTCCCATGCTTTATTAATATACATATCGAAATTTTAACAATATTACTATTTTCAGAGGTCAATAAATCTATAACTTTAAGATATTTGGTCTTATGTAATTACATGATTTTAAATAAGCTTTTCTGACATCAGTATATAATGTACATTCCATAACATGCATTCTGATCTTACATGTTATACAAAAGCGAACTTGCGTTTTAGTTGTGATTTTGAAATGAGAATGTATGGTGTTTGTGATTTTGGATTAATGGAAAAGAATACTTCAAACACACTTTGTAGGAGTAAAAACTGTTTTTGGCGAATCCCGACTCCTTTTATGCGCATGCATGGTCCGTTACTTTCTCTAACAATACGTACCAAACAGCCCTTAAAGCACTCCGACATGTTGAACTGTGGTTTGTAACTTCCTGTTTTCATTTAAACGATACATCGAGCAGGAACAATTATTCACAACACATTAACACCAATTTGTTTCATGAAAATGTTATATTTCGTTTTGGCACACATAGAAACAACTTCCACTTCACAGACTTTAAGAGTTTGGCTATGTTTTGAAATGTGTTACTAAAATACCACCTTAATAGATTTAAAGGCATCAAAAAGTTCAAGTATAACAAAATGATTATATTTTAAAACTCAAGAAGATATACAAAAGATAAGTTTGTCCAATCGGGACTCAAACTAGGGTCGCCCCATGAAATTCTATCATTTTAACCCCTCGACCGCCCTGATAGTATTACTGTTACTTGTGTAGTATATACCTCATGCAAGAAATCCACGTATTGACACTAGTTTTAACAAAACAAATAGACGAACCCCAAATCAGTTCGGGGCTTTGAACTGTTATTAATTTTAAACGACATGATTACTGATAAAGGAAAACGTGTTTTTAATATAAGTCTTTGTCAGATTTTGTTTTAACGTGTCGTACCCCTTTCTTTCAGTTTTGATATCTGTGACAAAATAAATTTGAAAATAGTTCATGTGTCAATCTGTAAACAAGTGCATGTGTGCTATTCGATTAGAACAATTAAGTTCCCTAACGTAGGTCATCGGTCCACAAATTATAGCGTGAATTCAGATTCAGTATGACAATGAGTCGTCTTTTAATTTACAGTTTAAGAGTTTTGATATCATTACATGAAGATATGAATAGTACACATGTTGAAGTTAAGTTCAATGTATTAAAGGCCCTATAAAGGTGACAAATCCAAGTACTATGCATATAAACGGGTCTACTGTTTACCGGATTTCAGTTACTCTTGCATGAAAAATGCTAATAACACAGCTTAGGTGCAACGTTGTCCAGAATTATTGAAGATATACCCGTTTCATAATTGGAAGAAATGTTACAACTTTGCAACTAACGTGGTGTGTAGCCTCAACGCGGTGACTTATGCTAAAAATAGCCGAAAGAAAATTCAATTTTAATTCTTTTTTAAACAACTTTTTACCAGCAGAAAGTAACTTATTAGATCACTCCAAGCGTTTTAACCATTGAGAAGAGACCTACTTTGTTATTGATATCGGAAAACGTTGAGAATTAAACGATATATGTTTGGTAACCTGAGTCACTTTCACTTTCACTTTCCCGAGTAAACAGCGAAGTAAATAAATTGATTGTTTGTTAACACAATCGACTTTGAGGACACTGTATTTTGAGCTCAAAATAAGTTGTATTGCTCATTTTTTTATGGTAATGTCCAAAAGCATATAATTATTGATAGCCTTTATAAAAAATATGAAAAAATATTTAAAAATCGGTAAATAATTACGGATCGTCACCTTTATAGGGCCTTTAAACAGGTATACGTTTCAATTGTCATTATATTTATGAAAATGAGACCCAAAATCGATACCACTACACATTGTGAGTTCGTGGACAAAAGTAGAAATGCGATTCCCATTTGATATGCTGTTGCGACTTCCTAGTTCTATTTAATATTGGATTAGGTGTATGTTGACCTGGAAAATCAATGTTGCCCATTAATTAAAGGGACAAGTATTTTTCAATCGTGAGAATACATTTACAATGAGTATTACAAAATTTGGCTGTAATTAAAATTGAAGTAAATCAAAGACAAACACACTCAGCATTCTCAAGACAATAGTTTGTACAAAGCTAAAAGGTTAATGTACTAGTCATGTCATTCAGATTTGAAAATGAATAAAGTGTCCAGACGGCATAGATAAAAGGGTTTCTGACGTCGATTGTACATCCAATAGTGAAGCTTCAAACCACGCGTGACGCTTTTGTCCATGCAATCACCACTATAAACGGTTATAGTGTTGTTATGAATCAACAGCAGGAGGCTGTTGCCATTTGTTGTTGTCTGTGGCCATGGTGTCGTAAGGTGGTACCTGTTGTGGTTGCCACTGGTTGGATCCTTGTTGCATGTTGAACGGTGGTTGTTGTTGCCATTGGTTGACTCCTGGTTGCATGTTGATAGTTTGCACAGGATACGCTTCTGTAATAACAAAAATACTCTGCAATATTGTTATAAAAGGACTTGTTCACAAATCGTTTTCGAACCTTAGTTGGTAATCGTAATGCAGTTCTATACCATCATATGTCACTTGATATTAATGTGGTTAATTAATTGAAAACAAGTTTTAATTTGTTATATGTAATAAATAACAGTTATTTGTCCGACATATTGTAAATTTCACATACTCCTTTACCAAGGCGATGGTTGACGCCAGACTATCGTTTCGCGTTTGTAACCCTTGATTACTTTATCGTGTTTGAATGGTGTTTTCTTTTAAGATATAATAAATGTACTTTCAGTATGATAGATAGATAGATTTTTACGGAAACACACGCACTGATTTCACAGAAAGTCCGTGACTTTCCACTTCCTCTCTAAGCAACCTAGTATTTAGTCTCGAACTAAGTCCAAGTAAGCAAGATCGCTCGACACGGCGACTCTGTACTAGATGAAACTCTTCGTTGCACCAAGCGTCCCCATCGACCGACTTACACTGTCTCGATGAAATCCGGGTTGGAATATACGATGGGGTCCGGGAGGGAATGGGCGGAGAGTGTTCTTCTGACATTGCCGGAATTTCGAATGCCTTACTCTGTCCATCCGGACGCCGCTCTACCGGGGGCGCGGCGCTGGTAAGCAGAGGGGGGAAGCGCCCGTCGATATCCGGTCGCCTCTCCAGCGATGGCGCGGCACGGGTCTGCGGCGGAGCGAAGTGTCCGCGGTTATCCGGGCACCTCTCTAATGGAGGCAAAGTACGTCTCTGTGGAGGGGGAAGATGTCCGTCTGCATCCGCATGCATCTGTAGCGGGGGCTCGGCACCGGTTGACAGAGGGGTGGAGCGTCTGTCGACGTCAGGTCGCCTCTCCAGCGGAGTCGCAGCACATGTCTGTAAGGGGGTACCACCACATACACTCGAAGGCGATAACGAATATGAAGTCATAGCTGCCTTACTATTCATAGTGGGTGACACATCTACATTTGATATCCGTTTTGCCATGTATGGAGCATCATATCTCAGTGGATATGGGTCGCAGTACCCAGGTCTTTGGGGCGTAGTATTAGTCTTGGTCTCAAAATATACTTCAACAAGTCTAATTCTGTCTTCCAGTTCTGTGACCCTCGACATGGCTTGGCGTGAGATGTTACCCATACCTTGTACTGCAGATGAAGTAACGTTATGTACCGTCCTTGTACATTCCACAATATCACTTTTTATACCTAGATGTGACGATTTTATCTGATTTATTTGTTGAGTTCGCATCATCTCACTAGCATGAACAGATTGCTTTAGTAACAGTACACTGGCCTGTATAGAAGCGATAGTGTCCTTTAATATTGAAAGTTCCGTCGCACACTGACATTTTTCAGGAGTAACAATATCCTTGACAACGCTTTGTTGCCGTCGCCGTGTTTTTCCGGTGCTTAACATCTCCCGTAATAGACTAAAGTCCCCACCCTCTGTTACGGCTATAATGTTAAAAATGTCTTTCGCAAGGCGTGTGGCCACCGGCTCTCCCGATCTAGTAAACACACGACGTTTGAGTTCAATGTCATGATCAAAAGGGAAATCGTCATTTACTTGTTTTAAATGTTCGAAATATTCACAGCGCAAATGGTCTAACCTCGTTTCATCCGATGCATATTCTCTTAGAATCATTTGAACACACTTGTCTTTTGGGTGCTCCCGGTATATCTTCACCAATTTCATATACTCGATAACTGACCGGAAGTCTGTGTCATCCATCAAACGCTCTNAACTGGATTTTCGCTAAGAAGAGACATCATTTAAACGAAAAATTCCATAAAAGCGGAAATTGTCGTCCCTGATTAGCCTGTGCGGACTGCACAGGCTAATCTGCGATGACAATTTACGCACAAGCATAATGCCCAGTTTTCTCAGAACACGACACATATGTTATCAAAAAAGTAAAACAATAAATATATATTCATGAGAGCTTGCGCGCGTCAAATGTGTACAATTGTATCACTTAAGTGCGAAAATAGTCAATGGTGTTAGCGCGAAAAAAAAATGTTTTATTTATTTAATACTTTTGATTATTGTTTTCATTTTAGTTACGTTAAAAACGTTATCAGTACGAACTATTAACGTTTTCATGCGTAGTAATTGGGTGAACATGTACACATTTTAGCACTATGTTGGATTACTAAAAAACGCGCCAATTATTTCCAACGTAATGTGTAAATATGTTGCCGGTCCTTCTGAAAAGGATAATGACTAGGGAAGTCAAGTGTTTGAGCTGTCTTGACCAGGGCAAAAACAAGGCATAAATTGACCTTTACAGTACGGTGTCGGCTAAGACAAAGTTCACATAAAGCGCATGTGTTTTCTTATATAAGATGAAATATGCTCATTAAAATGTTACTGAGATGTACTGTGGAAGAGTGTTCTGTACAGGATTTATTATATGTACTAATTTTGTTCTTCATGTTTTATTAAAAATGTCTACGTAAGTGGATTGAAAGTCGGCGTGTAAAATACAATTGCGTGCATTGTACATTGTTACGGATTTTGCCGATTGCACAGGCTAATCTGGGACGACACTTTACGCACATGCATTATGCCCAGTTTTCTCAGAATAATGCTCATATCGAAGGTTAATATACATGCCACAGACGTGACCTGGTTGGAATCAAAACAATTGTTTGCAAGGTAAACAGACTCTTACAGTTCCCCAAAGGGGACTTTTTTGGAATAAAAGATATATACCATTCAATTCTTTTTTGCCTTCTAAATATCTTGTTAATGACTTAAAATTTCGTGTATAAAATATCAAGAATGAAATAACAATTGTTTGTTTAAAAGGTGAAATATATTTTATTGACAAATATTTGTATTTGGTTAGATACTTATGACGCATTTATCAGTCAACACAAATTTGATATCATAGCATGCATGCAAAATATACATTTCATGACACAGTGCAAACCGGTCTCTTGTTTCTAAGTTGCTACCTCTCTTAGGTTCGAACGTGTGCACCGGTCTCCNGATATTTTTACCGTCATCAGCATAATCGCCATAATTAACATCAGCTTAATCAGCAGCATTTTTCTCATCACCGGATTATTTATTGCTATGATTGCAATATAAATAATCCGGTAATGAGAAAAATGCTGCTGATCAAGCTGATGTTAATTATAGCGAGATAATGGAATGTCGTCAGCGCTTTGATATAAACATACCAACAACGACGTGCGATTCACACTAGACATCCGTGCATATACGTCCAATCAAGCGCCGTCTTCACGGTATTTATAGAGAACAGAAATTTAACGCGCACTCACAATTGTCATTCGGAAAACCGAATATGCGCCAAATAACAAAGTACATTTCGCGGATCGGTTTTGCAACTCTTTCACAAATAATATCAAGACATCGAACGCTTCTAAAATATTATTTTATACTAGTATATTATTTTCCCCTACCGGTTTCACCGAAGGGGACTTATGGTTTGCGCTCTGTGTGTGTGTCAGTCAGTCAGTCAGTCAGTCGGTCTGTCAGTCCGTCACACTTTTCTGGATCCTGCGATAATTTTAACAGTTCTTCATATACTTATTTGTTTATGAAACTTGAAACATGGATAGATTGCAATATGGACATTATGCACGTCATTTCATTTTGTGCATACGTAAAAAATGTTGGTTTAAATATAAATACAAATATATAAAAAAAAAAATAATCTGACAATGGTGGAGCCGGTAGGGGACATCATCGTTTGTCTTAATATAGGTGTAATAACCCAACACTTTCCCCGTTTGGTGTTTATTCCATGTTGACCTTTATATGCGTGCATCAGTCCGTATAACGTTAGAATCATAACAAATTTCTTCAGTTTAGAACGGATCCTCTAAGAATAAACTTTCTAAACATCAATGTTTCGTAAATATAAATTATTAGTTTATGCTTTTGCTATAAATCACAAAGTTCTTTATATGACATTGGCACTGTAAACGTTGTTTAAACTGTTTTCACGCATACGCTAAATATTTGATATGTTATAGTACAAAATGAACATATTTTCATACACTTTCTTATGTATTCCGTTTTCTAGTAATTATGGATGTATACTACATTGTAAAGAAATGTGAAACAAATAAATGAGAAAAAAAACTTTCGCAAGTAAATCGCTATGTACCTGAATGACGAATAGTTGTTATCATGACCAGTACACGGTAATTAATCGAAAACTATTTCTTAAAATAAGCATTAAGAAATATTATTGTTATCATATAGAGTAATTATATTTGCTAGATTTTAATTTCTAACAACCATTTCAATTTGTATGAGGCTTCGTTCAAATACAAAAATATATATACACTCAAAACAGAAAATATCAATGTAGTATTAATCTGAATTAAAGATAAATGTCCGAAAAAAAAAAAAAAAATTGTATGCGTATTTTGACTTACTTTGTAAACCTTTGATACTTGATAAACCTATTATGGTCACTGTAAAGGTATCGACTAAAGTTGGTTGGTAGTCATCTGTGCTTCTTTTCGAAACTGCAGTTTTGACGCGAGTTCTAAAAGTAACTTCACTGTAATGCTACTGTAAACGTTGTATAGTCCCATGTATAAAATAACGTGTTTGGTAGAGTAACAACGTGAGATCATGTACTAGTATTTTATTAATGGCATCCACGAGGAACGGATTTCCGTTGAAAGGTTATAATAGTAAACGTTTGTGGATTAAGAGAGTATTAATTTATTAATGGAGAATGTTCTGGACAAAGGAATCATGCATAAGTATATGCTGTCTGTTGGACAATTAAAAACTTACCCCACGCTCAGGTTGTAACTCGAGTAGCCGTTGAGTCTAATGGCAGTCTCATTACAATATAGTTTGTCCCCATGTATGCTAAACTTCCCATCAGGATTCTGATCCACCAATCTGTTTAAATAATATGTTACAATTTAATGCATGTAAGAAAAGGCATACGTATTAATAATAATGCAAATGTGCATCGTCCATGATAACTTATGGCAACACTCAAAAAAGTTTTTTTTTTAACGTGCGTTTTGGAAAAAAATATTTTTGGTGGTTTCTTAAAAGCAATAGTTGGTGATGTCACGGATGTTCAATAAATTATATATTTCGTTNGATGGGCTGTATTGCTTATGCTTGCCAATTATGGGGTGTATTGTTGATGCTTGTCAATGATGGGATGTATTGTTGATACTTGCCAATGATGGGCTGTATTGCTTATGCTTGCCAATGATGGGATGTATTGTTGATAATTGCCAATGATGGGATGTATTGTTGATACTTGCCAATTATGGGCTGTATTGCTTATGCTTGCCAATTATGGGGTGTATTGTTGATGCTTGTCAATGAGTTTTAAATTAATTACCGTGTATTGGTCATGATAAAAACTATTCGTCATTCTCGTGCATAGCGATTTACTTGCGAAAGTAATTTTTCTAATAGGATCAGTTTTAATGTACAGCTGTAAACTTAAGAAAATTGTTTTGATTCTAACGTTATACGGACTGATGCACGCCTATAAATGTCAACTTATAATAAACACCAAACGAGAAAAGTGTTTTGTTATTATACCCATTTTAAGATAATATACTTGTATTAACTAATATTTCAGAAGCATTCGATTGACAATTGTGAGTGCGCGTTTAATTGCTGATCTCTATTTTATACCGTGAAAGCGGCGCTTGATTCGACGTACATGTACGGATGCCTAGTGTGAATCGCACGCCGTTGTCGGTATGTATATATCAAAGCGCTGACGGAACTCCAATATCTCGCTATTGTGTAAACAGAGGGCACTGTTCTTCCGCACACTGGTGTTAACCCGCCTGCGGTCTTCAAAACCAAAGTACGTCAGCTGAATGGATAGCACCGCGGTTCTTTAAAGTAGTACATACGTATAGAAAACGAAACACACTTTGTTGTGCGTTGTTAAAGGCATTTCGACCATTCCATCATAATTATCATAGTCGTCATAATCGTAAACGTCTTTGTCATTATTCGAACTCGTTATCATCATCAAAGTTACCAGCATCCTTGTTATTATCCTCATCAATAACACCATCGTCATATGATATTTTTACCGTCATCAGCATAATCGCCATAATTAACATCAGCTTAATCAGCAGCATTTTTCTCATTACCGGATTATTCATTGCTATGATTGCAATATAAATAATCCGGTAATGAGAAAAATGCTGCTGATTAAGCTGATGTTAATTAAAGCAAGATAATGGAGTGTCGTCAGCGCTTTGATATAAACATACCAACAACGGCGTGCGATTCACACTAGACATCCGTGCATATACGTCCAATCAAGCGCCGCCTTCACGGTATTTATAGAAGACAGAAATTTAACGCGCACTCACAATTGTCATTCGGAAAACCGAACATGTGTGCGCCAAATAACAAAGTACATTTCGCGGATCGGTTTGCGCTCTGTGTGTGTGTCAGTCAGTCAGTCAGTCAGTCGGTCTGTCAGTCCGTCACACTTGATCCTGCGATAATTTTAACAGTTCTTCAAATACTTGTTTTTCGTGAAACTTGAAACATGGATAGATGGCAATATGGACATTATGCACGTCATTTCATTTTGTGCATACGTCAAAAATTTTGGTTTAAATATAAATACAAATATCTTTAAAAAAATCTGACAATGGTGGAGCCGGTAAGGGACATCATCGTTAGTCTTAATATGGGTATAATAACAAAACACTTTTCCCGTTTGGTGTTTATTCCATGTATACCTTTATATGCGTGCATCAGTCCGTATAACGTTAGAATCAAAAAAAAATCTTCACTTTACGGCTGTGCATTAGAACGGATCCTCTTAGAATAAACTTTCTAAACATCTATGTTTCGTAAATATAAATTATTAGTTTATGCTTTTGCTATTAATCACAATGTTCTTTATATGACATTGGCACTGTAAACTTGGAGTTTAAAATGTAATTACGCATACGCTAAAGATTTGATATGTTATAGTACAAAATGAACATATTTTCATACACTTTCTTATGTATTCCGTTTTCTAGTAATTATGGATGTATACTATATTGTAAAGAAATGTGAAACAAATAAATGAGAATAAAAACTTTCGCAAGTAAATCGCTATGTACCTTAATGACGAATAGTTGTTATCATGACCAGTACACGGTAATTAATCGAAAACTATTTCTTAAAATAAGCATTAAGAAATATTATTGTCATCATATAGAGTAATTATATTTGCTGGATTTTAATTTTTAACAACCATTTCAATTTGTATGAGGCTTCTTTCAAATACAAAAATATATATACACTCAAAACAGAAAATATCAATGTAGTATTAATCTGAATTAAAGATAAATGTCCGAAAAAAAATAAAAAAATTGTATGCGTATTTTGACTTACTTTGTAAACCTTTGATACTTGGTAAACCTATTAGGGTCACTGTAAAGGTATCGACTAAAGTTGGTTGGTATTGATATTGATATAACGATATCGCATCTTAATTTCGTGATATCGCATCGTTTTATCGCGAATTTGCATCGTAATATCGCAACCTCACATCGTGAATTCGCACTATCTTCTTTTTATTTACAAGGTCGGCAACGCCGAAATACGATTCGAAGGCACCAGATTTTGAAAACGACCTCACGAAATCACGATGCGAAATTAAGATATTAATATCTCGCTCTCACACCGTGGTTAAGAGTTCTCGTCGGAGCAGAGGCGATATTCAATTCGAATCTCGCTTTCCGATTTCATATGCGCATACATTTTATACTATCGCTGTTTTGACTTTCAATAGAACAAGTATATAATTTCATGACACAATAAAAACGAGTATGTCAACCTGTATAATGTATAAATTAGTCACAATGAGGAAATATGTGTATTAGATGGTAACGTCAATTCAATTGAATTGAACTGAATTGAACATTAAAGGGACTTGTTCACTGTTTATCAAAATGAGAATTTTTCAACTTTTTGTCACATTTTCGAAAAATAAATGAACAATGTACATCAGTGTGCGAAAAAACACTAATGCCGAAGACTGATACTGAAAATACACTTTTGTTTACGAAAAACATCGTTAGAAATTGATCAAATTATATAGCGTCTCAGACGCGAAACGATTTTAAAATTTCGATTTCTTGTGTTATCGTTATATTTTGTTACAAGACGTGGATGGCTATTCAAAGTATAAAATAAAATGCAACCCGTGTGAAGACGGATAGTCAGGTCCGCACATAATGTAGTCGTAAAGGCTCAACGACGACCCGAACATAAACTCTGAATTACATACACACATACGTGAAGACGGATGGCTTAGTGGTTTCGGCGCTTGGCTTTTACTCCATGGGTCAGTGGTTCGAGCCCTAGTGTGGTTAACTTTTTTTTTCTTTTATTCTTGTTTTTATATTGGAGCTCTTTAGTTCTGATGTTTATATTTATCAATTTAAAGCATTTAAGGAAAACGTTAAAACATGCCAAAATCTGAAATCTGTGAACAAGTCCCTTTAAAGGTCAACTGTAAGCTTTTGGAATACCCCAATAATACAAATCTTTGATTCGTATTGTAAGTTTCAATATTGTTACACTTATCATATGACTTAGTATTTGCTTATGAAACAATTACCTCGTCCGCTTGATAGGGACAACCGTATTGTTTTGGTGAGAGTTAATGCCCAACATATTGGGCATTCATTAAAAAATTTACATTCATATTTATGGTAATTTATATATGAATGTGCATGTTATATATCTACAAAGAAAAATATTAATATAATTTTAAAAAATAATTCTTTATGTGGGGCTCAAATTCTTACTAAAAAATGCTAGTGTCCCTATTAAGCAGTATCCAATATTAAAATATGTAACCACGGCTGGATAAAAATAGTATTAAACAATAATGTCAGAAAAACAAGGTTTTGAAATGAAGATAATAATTGAACCTAACACAGTCATATTTTGAAAGTTGCTTAAAAGAGATTACCGAACTGTCTCGTCTGCGCTTATGCAACCGGAAGACAAGATATCGAATTTAATATCGTTCAAAGAGCGGTATTGCGAAATTACGAAGCGAGGTTGGGAGTTTGCGATACGAAGGTTCTCAAATGCGATGCGAAGTCACGATGCGATGTTGCGATGTCACGATACGAGATCGCGATCTTAATAACGTTATCTCGCGTCGTGTTTCGAATTTCCGACCGTTTAAAAAACTATGGCGAGCACGCGAAATACGATGAGAAGACACGAGATGACCAGGGTATATTTTATCAACATCGCGTTCTCGCATCGTTATCACGCGTCCTCACATCGTAATCTAGTGTTTTCGCATCGTGATTTCGCTCTTCGTATCGTGTTCTCGCTTTTTCGCCATTTGTATCCAGAGGTCGACATAGAGAAACAACTAGTGGCCTTACAGAACACTGTACTTGATGAATGTGTCAATTTTACCAATAGTGATTTGAATAATAATAAAGCTATAATATAATAATAATATAAAGCTTGACAATATTGATCTGGGGGCCGTTTCATCAAACATCGTACGACAAATTTAGAATACGATACGAATTTCAAAGAAACATTATTTTAAAAGACCGAAGCATATTTTTGCTAATTTACAGTAATATCATTTATTTCATCATTGTCTTACACATGGCTTATATCTTGCGGAGCTATTTATCAACAGCTTGTATATTTTCAGTTTTTAAATTTCAGTCGTAAATTAAGATTGTCGTACGATCTTTGATGAAACGGCCCCCTGNCACTTTCGTTTTCGAAAAATCATCGTTAGAAATTGATAATATTATAAAGCGTCTCAGACGCGAAACGATTTTAAAATTTCGATTTCTTGTGTTATCGTTATATTTTGTTACAAGACGTGGATGGTTATTCAAAGTATAAAATAAATGGCAACCCGTGTGAAGACGGATAGTCAGGTCCGCACATAATGTAGTCGTAAAGGCTCAACGACGACCAGAACATAAACTTTGAATTAAACACACACATACGTGAAGACGGATGGCTTAGTGGTTTCGGCGCTTGGCTTTTACTCCATGGGTCAGTGGTTCGAGCCCTAGTGTGGTTAACTTTTTTTTTCTTTTATTCTTGTTTTTATATTGGAGCTCTTTAGTTCTGATGTTTATATTTATCAATTTAAAGCATTTAATGAAAACGTTAAAACATGCCAAAATCTGTGAACAAGTCCCTTTAAAGGCCAACTGTAAGCTTTTGGAAAACCCCAATAATACAAATCTTTGATTCGTATTGTAAGTTTCAATATTGTTACACTTATCATATGACTTAGTATTTGCTTATGAAACAATTAACTCGTCCGCTTGATAGGGACAACCGTATTGTTTTGGTGAGAGTTAATGCCCAACATATTGGGCATTCATTTACAAATTTACATTCATATTTATGGTAATTTATATATGAATGTGCATGTTATATATCTACAAAGAAAAATATTAATATAACTTTAAAAAATAATTCTTTATGTGGGGCTCAAATTCTTACTAAAAAATGCTATTGTCCTTATTAAGCAGTATCCAATATTAAAATATGTAACCACGGCTGGATAAAAATAGTATTAAACAATAATGTCAGAAAAACAAGGTTTTAAAATGAAGATAATAATTGAACCTAACACAGTCATATTTGGAAAGTTGCTTAAAAGAGATTACCGAAATGTCTCGTCTGCGCTTATGCAACCGGAAGACAAGATATCGAATTTATTATCGTCCAAAGATCGGTATTGCGAAATTACGAAGCGAGGTTGGGAGTTTGTGATACGAAGGTTCTTAAATGCGATGCGAAGTCACGATGCGATGTTGCGATGTTACGATACGAGATCGCGATATTAATAACGTGATCTCGCGTCGTGTTTCGAATTTCCGACCTTTTAAAAAACTATGGCGAGCACGCTAAATACGATGAGAAGACACGAGATTACCAGGGTATATTATATCAACATCGCGTTCTCGCATCGTTATCACGCGTTCTCACATCGTAATCTAGTGTTTTCGCATCGTGATTTAGCTCTTCGTATCGTGTTGTCGCTTTCTCGCTATTTATTTCCAGAGGTCGACATAGAGAAACAACTAGTGGCCTAACAGAACACCGTACTTGATGAATGTGTCAATTTTACCAAGAGTGAATTGAATAAGTAAAGCTTGACAATATTGAACTGGTACTCGTGAACTTCATTCGTATAAAGTTTACGCATGTAATGATTTGTGTTATGTTTTTGCATTCGGATTTGTTCGTGCGCGTTTTGCACAAGTGTAAAGGGGCTTTAACAGTAAATTTAGTGAGGTTCGCTTAATTCGATAAAATTGCTTCCAGTCAAGAAATTAATTTATTCTTTTAAACGGGACATTAATATAGTTATGCATAAAAGTCAGTGTAAGGTTAATAGTAGGGTGCTTTACTAGAATAATTATTCATTCAGCGCAAAATTACGTTAAGATAGGTAAATACTGCACACTTGATTTCGCTGTATTTATGTTAACGCTCTTGTCATAAGTACAATGAGCTATTTTTTAAAAACTAAAATAGGATAGTGATGATTATCGACACCTAATTTATGGCTGCCTTGTCAATGGCTCATGATTCCCGAACGCTTTATGACATCCATACACACGACACCCAACAATACAACTTTCTTTGTATAGCTATTATAAACGCTCGTTTAAAGTTCTATAACAAAAAGTTCATTAACCACGTGACCATATTGAAATACAGCAGACAAGCCTTGTCTTAAATAACCCTTGTTGAGTGAATGTGTTTTATATTTAAGACGGATAATATGTTCATCATTATACACGGCGTAGCGCATTGATTGCTTAGCGTAGGTATTTGTGAGGTGTGATTAATAGCAAATAACTAGTTGTATTACACATATTTGACGGCAGATGCATTTTGTTGCATTATCTGGAATGGCCTGATAGTTACTGTGTTGTTGTTTTCACTTATGTATGACGCGTCCGGTGTTAGAACACGATTGTAGTATTAAATGACGTGTGCAAACTATTTCTAGCTGTCAAAGGGCAAGTGAATGCGTCTTAGTTTTACCTGTACTCTAATTGGTCCACTGTGTAATTGGTCACATTGAACGTGTATACAGGATGTTGGCATGGATTCGTCTGATTTAAAAAGACTGAATGGGGTCGTTCTGAAGGGGGTTCTCTCCATTTCAAGGCTCCGTTTGCTATGTATACAGAATATTATAGCGAAGTTGAAGAATATTGTAACAGGTTTTCGCTGTAAGTTTAACAATATCATTGTTGGAGAGAATATATATAAACTTATCCTCATCACCTAGATTCACAAATTCTGGCATAAGACATATTATGACATTTTCATTTAACTTAATAATTCCACCAATGGAGATCGATAACAGTCATTTATCAAACATGATCAATCTGTTATCAAAACAATACAAAACAAACACGACAAACAGTTTTTAGATAGGCCAATTAACAATAATTTATCGAAAACAATAATAACCATTAAAAAACAATGTCGTCCAATCGAGATATTATATAAGCTGGATTTAAATTTTAAACAAAAATTTCAATATTTATGATGCTTCGTTTCAATAGAAAAACATAATATTTTAAAGAAATCACGAGCCGTTTAAGTCCTATCATAATGGATACTCAATTATTGTGTTTTATAACAATATAACAAATAAATAAAAAAGTTCCAATATTGTTATTAATGATAAAAACTGAACTCCGTAGCCGCTCTTACCGGATTTTACCGTGGTGGTCGTGGACAACGTAGTCGTCTGTGTAGTGGATGCCGTAGTAACCTGTGTAGTGACTGCCGTAGAAGTCTGTGTAGTGGATGCCGCAGTGGCCTGTGTAGTGGATGCCGTAGAAGTCTGTGTAGTGGATGCCGCAGTGGCCTGTGTAGTGGATGCCGTAGTAGTCTGTGAAGTGGTTGCTACATAAGGAATGTGAATATATAACTTAGATAAAATATTGTTTATTTATGGGGACAGTTTAAATTAATTTCTTAATAAATAAATGAATAAAAACAAGCTTCTAAATTGATTCAATGATCAATTAAGTTATTAATTAAGTGGTGTTCTGCCGAGCAGTCGAATATTCATTCATCTTCCAGAACCATGTCCACATATATACACAATTGATTAGTCCCGAAATAAATGAGACCAAATGTGTCGTTATGGGCGTAAACTTTTTGTTGAGAATTTAATTGAAGTAAAAAGCATTCGATTTTTTGTACCATTGAAAAATGATATTATTTGATTTCATTTAACTTTTTTCTTTATTGTTTATGGTTTTGTTTTAGACGGTGTAAATATAATGTTTACATAAAAATCGTTATATCGCAAGTTAATATCCATGCATCAGACCTGACAGAATGGATAGAATCAAAACCATGTTTGCAAAGCAAATGGACTTTTACAGTGCCCCTAAGGAAGCGATTTTTCAAAACAAATAATATAATTATATAACATTCCATTTCATTTTGTTTGCCTTTTAAATGTCGTGTTCATGACTGGAAATCGTGTTTATAACATAAAATGAAATAACACTTGTTTGTTTAAACACGTTTTTTTAATTAACATACATTCTTAATTTGGTAAGCCATGTATGACTCATTTATTAATAAGCACGCATTTGATATAATAATATACATGTAAGGTATACATGTCATGACATAGTGGAAACCAGTTTTCTTGTTATATTTGCATGTGCTTGTTTTAGTTAGAAGCAACATAAACCTTCAATCCATTATAGACTGGTTATCCGGCTGAACGGCGAGTATAATTATGAAACACAAAGATTATTCGCGCTGTTTCTTTAAAAAGTCAAGATATATTGTGGAAAAAAAAACTACAAAAAAGCAGCTTGTACAATAATACTAATAAATTGCATATTGTACTGAATTTAGTGATAACGACAGTGCGAACTCTCTGTGCTTTATCCAGGATTTGAAGAGAGCCATGGTACTACTTTGTCAAATGGACATGTATTGCGCGCGGTAATGTTATGGCATATTTTCAATGTAGCACGTGTTATATAAAAATATTTCATGCTTAATGTGTTTTTATTAAAAACATTCTTTCTTTGATTAATAAAACTAGTTGTACTGTAATCATTTAGTGAGTTTATTGAAATTGTTTATCAAAAATGTTTTATCAGATCAAAACAAAATCATGGCAGGAGTCCGCGAAAAGAGAGAAAAGATTAAATCAGCTGGACAAAATATTGTCTTTGAATTGTCATACAATATTTTCCGGTACAAAATAAAACTATTCACAAACCATAGAAAAAGCAACTGTGCAAGTTGCCCCGTCTCGAAGGAAAATAAAGATGTGTTGCACATTTGGACTGCTTTACAGTTATTTGAACAATTTTTATTTCAATAAATAACCAGTTGTGTATGGATTTATCTAATGCAGAATGGCGTGGGAGGGCTATCAATTTTAAAACGCACACTTAAACAATATGAAGTCTCTCTCCATTGTAATGGCCCACCCGTTAAACGGTTGTTCCAACCTTTTTGGTCACACTTTCATTTGTCAATGTCCTCGTAAATACAAACAAACCGACGTGTTTTTATTGGCTATTCATGATTTTACACAGTAACGTGCGTTATCACTTAAGAAAAGTACAATTTACAAAGTTCCTGTACAGTACATTTGTTTCCAAAATTTGAATTACATCCGCTGTTTTTTCTGAGACATTCATTATTAAATGTTGAAAAGTAATATTTAACATTGCTATATAATTGGCGCTTATCTACATATTGAAATGTACTAATTCAAAACAAATATGCCGTCTCATATTAAATATGATATAATAGCTGGTCTGCTTACATATGATATGTGACCTTACAGTACAATGTTCCAATATTGAGGCACATTGATGATGCTTGCCAATGATGAGATTCATTGATGATGTCTGCCAACGATGGAATTATAGGTGTATGCAAGTGATGGAGAGTGTTTCTGATGCTTGCAAATGATGAGGTGTATTATCGATTTTTGATTTGTGTAAATTCTGTATTACTTTATAAAGCAACACTACATGGCATGACATTAAATTTAGATTCATTTTATATCTGCAGAAAAAAATGAAAACAATAATGATAAATATATATTAATTTATAGATAAATGAAAATTGCGATAGTTTTGCGTATCAGCTATGTTCATTGCCTTATACAATAAATACTCCAACAATTTTAAAATGTGAAACATGTTAAGATAATCGAAGTAATTAGGACAAGAATACATGTATTTATAAATGTCAGAGCAAATTTAAATAAATACATGTATTAAAATGCAGGAACAGGTTTTAATTAAATAAGCATGTTTTAGAATTGTTTAAGGAAAGCTTCTGGTTTGTGAATCTTTGCTCTGTGTATCATTTTCACATGATTCGAGTTATTTCAGTTGTTAAATAAAGAAACTTTATTAATTATTATACCAGAAACACAAGTTCATTTGTATACACAAATGATAAGAGATCACCTACATTAGAAAGCTATTACATTGAAGAATATATATATAATAAAAAAACGTCAATCGACAGTGGAAGCCAAACTGTTGAATATCTCAATCATTTCTTCATGAGGTACAATAGTTTCACACTCAAGCCCCATTTGCGCAGAAAAAGAAGTTCCGTTTGAAGTGAATAGAGATTGCCTGAGATTTACATTTTGTTGTTAAATACAATGTTAAGAGGATTTGATTTTTAATAGGTCTAATGTCCTTAGCTAACAAAACACTTAAGGCGCGGAGGAATACATTTATGCAAAATAGAGCGATTCAATACGCTAAAGTCACGTGGTCAATCTGTAAAAGAAATTGTGCAATCGCACCGTTTCTTATATGCGGAAAGAGGAAGTGCCATTTTGCCATGATAAAATAATTTCGCAAACGTACCATAGATTATTAAGAATCACTAAATTATAACAGGCACATTTTACACCAAATAAATAGTATTTACTTTTATTGCCACAGTAAAAGTTATCGACATCGTTCATTGATAATTAAAGTCTTCACAATCAAAGGGAAACGTGTATCATACAAAATGGACATTAATTTACTTACAGATTTTGCTATACAAACCTTAATTTTTCATATATAAAAAAAACAGTAAATGTATTATAAAATCTTATATGGCATGTGCAAACTTGCATATATATACATACTTGCAGGTCATAGTCTGTTGTCAAAATAATCAACGACCGGAAGTGAAGCGCATTGTATAAAATCNAGCATATATAACGTGTTATGTACATCATCATTATGTGAGTACTCATCACAGGTTTCAGGATATATAACGTGTTATGTACATCATCATTATGTGAGTACTCATCACAGGTTTCAGGATATATAACGTGTTATGTACATCATCATTATGTGAGTACTCATCACAGGTTTCAGGATATATAACGTGTTATGTACATCATCATTATGTGAGTACTCATCACAGGTTTCAGGATTTATAACGTGATATGTACATCATCATTATGTGAGTACTCATCACAGGTTTCAGGATATTTAACGTGAAATGTACATCATCATTATGTGAGTACTCATCATATGTTACAAAGCAATAATTTATTAACAAGACAATAAGTATTCCTGATATTTCCATTTTAAAATCGAATTTCTATTTAGCGATAATTGCAATATAAATAATCCGGTGATGAGAAAAATGCTGCTGATTAAGCTGATGTTAATTATGGCGATTATGCTGAAAACGGTTAAAATATAATATGACGATGGTGTTATTGATGATGATAATAATAAGGATTCTGGTGACTTTGATGATGATAACTAGTTTGAATAATGACATTGACAATGAAGATTATGACGACGACTATGATAATTATGATGGAATTGTCGAAATGCCTATAACTACGCACAACCAAAGTGTGTTTCGTTTCCTATACGTATGTACTACTTTACGAACCGCGGTGCTATCCATATAGCTGACGTACTTTGGTTTTGAAGACCGCAGCTGGGTGTACACCAGTGTGCGGAAGAACAGTGCCCTCTGTTTACACAATAGCGAGATATTGGAGTGCCGTCAGCGCTTTGATATATACATACCAACTACGGCGTGCGATTCACACTAGACATCCGTACATAAACGTCGAATCAAGCGCCGCCTTCACGGTATTTATAGAGATCAGCAATTTAACGCGCACTCACAATTGTCATTCGGAAAACCGAACATGCGCCAAATAACAAAGAACATTTCGCGGATCGATTTTTGCAACTCTTTCACAAGTAATATCAAGACATCGAACGCTTCTGAAATGTTATTTTATACTAGTATATTATCTTAAAGCCACACACCTTATTTGGCATAGTAAATTTAAGTATAAATAAGAAACCTGGTTTATCTATTCCAATTAAAATATATCTGGTGGTTACAAGGTAAAAATCCGTCTTTTTTGCGCTTTAAAACTTAAAAATAATTGCGTTTGTCGAAATGGACGTATACATATAGAAATCCTACTTTCGGTTTTAAAAGCGGTACCGTTTGAAAAATAATTAATTACTTGCTTACTAGGCTATAGATTTAATGTTATCTATGCCAATTAGAATATATCTGGTGGTTGCAAGGTAGAAATCCGTATTTTTTGCGCTTTAAAACTTAAAAATAATCGCGTTTGTCGAAATGGACGTATACGTATAGAAATCCTACTTTCGGTTTTAAAAGCGTTTGAAAAATAATAAAGTACTTGCTTAGTAGGCAAAAGATTAAATGTAAATGTTGCACACTTTCAAATTGCATCTATATGTATTGATTAAAATGTACTTTATTTCACGGTGTGTGGCTTTAATATGGGTATAATAACAAAACACTTTTCCCGTTTGGTGTTTATTCTTTGTTGACATTTATAGGCGTGCATCAGTCCGTATAACGTTAGAATCAAAACAATTTTCTTAAGTTTACAGCTGTGCATTGGAACGGATCCTCTTAGAATACACTTTCGCGAGTAAATCGCTATGTACCAGAATGACGAATAGTGTTTATCATGACCAATACACGGTTATTAATCGAAAACTATTTCTAAAAGTAACCATAAAGAAATAATATTGCAATCATGTCGAGTTATTATATTTGCTTGATTTTAATTTTAAACAAACTTTTACATTTTTATGATACTTCGTTCCAATAATTATATATATATAAACACTCAAAACAAAAAAGATAAATGTGGTCTTAACATGAATTGAAGATAAATGTCGGAAAAGAAAACTTTTATGAGTATTTTGACTTACTTATTCCCAAAGTAAAGGTATCGACTAAAGGTGGTTGAATGCCGTCTGTTATGCTGAAACAAAATTACAAAGCACATTTATCTACAGGTGATTTGGCTACTTTTCGGTATTCCAGTTTTGAAGCCAGTCCTAAAAGTAACGTTCACTGTAAGCTACTGTTAACGTTGTATAGTCCCATGTATAAAATAACGTGTTTGGTAAAGTAACAACGTAAGATCATGTACTAGTATTTTATCAATGACATCCACGAGCAACGGATGTCCGTTGAAAGGTTATAATAGTAAACGTTTGTGGATTAAGAGAGTTTTAATTTATTAAGGGACAATGTTCTGGACAAAGGAAGCATGCATAAGTATATG
>VMBQ01010533.1:3894-26160 GCA_007657795.1 Dreissena rostriformis | reverse complement strand
TATGTATACTAATTTTTAACACATTTAAAAAAAATCATAAATATGTGACAAAATCGTACAGTCCCGCTTGTTTTATATCCTCGAAACCTCTGTACCAAGGGCGTATTTTAGGTCGTACTGCTGAGCTGATTTAAATAAATCATTACTTGTTTATGTTTTCATTGTTGAACTGTTTGAACGAATATTTCTCTCCATCCTACACGCACATTTTTGTGTGGCTGCGATCTAACCACTTCCTCAAGGCTGCACCGTGCTTATCTCTAGCTAGACAACACTCTGTGTGGTGTCAAGCTCATCTTGAGATTAAGGACCAGCCACAAGGCAACTTGAGATAGATTTGGGCTATAACTGAGACTCTTTCTGGAATAAAACTGGCTTCGTGTATATGCGTTAAGTGTCGTCCCAGATAAACCTGTATAGTTCGCACAGGCTCATCAGGTATGACACTTTGCGATTGTATGGTATTTTCCGTTTAAAGTGAGTCTCTTCTTACCGAAAATCCAACTTAAGCGTGAAGTGTCGTCCCAGATAAGCCTGTGTGGACTGCACAGGCTAATCTGGGACGACGCTTTACGCACAGTTTCGAGTCCGGATTCTTGAAAAAAAAAAAAACATACACTGTAGCTGAATTTGTGGGCATACGTCTTTACATTGAAAAGCTTGATACTTCGCGCCAACTGATTTTGTTTTTCAACTGGTCCAGATCTCCGTCTACAATATATATCTACTTCCTCTAACCGCCGGTTGTCACATTGGTGATAACCTTCAATGTAATTCTAACAGGCCCTTTTTTCTGATTGTAAGACAGTAAGTGTAGTTTTCAACTGGTGCACTCTTGTCGAAACAAATGTTCACGCAGCTCGATGATTACATTTCACTAAAGTCAAATTAGTCTCGAATTGTGTAGCGCGCATCTTCTTCGATTAAGATTCTGATCGTTTGTACAATCAAGTCCGTTTCCACTATCAGCGGACCCCCGACATTGAAGCACTTCCGATTGAATCACTCTTTACTGAATCTCCGGACCCGCTATAAATCTTTAGCCCATTCACATCCAGCGCTACCAAAAAAAAAACGCAATTTCTGCGGAACCGGCAGTCATTCCAGATGAATAACAACTGAGTTGAAAAGTGTAATACATTCTTTTTATTGCTACAATTTTAATGTTTAAACACGTATAAGTGACCACGTTGATAAATCGCACGAAGAAACCCCAGTAGCATGCACAGGGTCCTATGTTTTACGAACAAATAAAGCGTATAGGGTGTGCCTCTGTACACGATACTTAAAAAATATTTTGTTGTCTGTGTTTGTTTGTTATAAATTGTTCTTGTTTTACCCACCTTTGCATAACTCTTCAACGTTGAACAAAAATTGTGCGTGTGCAATTAATTATGGTCGTGATCTGAACAGGGAAAATTCGCGAGTAAAAATAACAAGGCATAAATAAGTTTTCATTTTAACAAGGTTTTCGTTTTTTAACTATACACATGTATTCCAAGTGATCTATATGTCTCTGATATATACATTAATACACCGGTTGCTGGGCTAATTTAAGATCTAGGCATATCAGGGTATCACGGGTGACGACACGACTCTGAACTCAATCGCGCTCATCTGCTCGGACATTGAGCATACGCATTTCGGAGAGAAGAGCGTCAATTCCGGCCAGGGTCTGTTTGGCGACTGAAAGGGTCGCGTGAACTGCAACCAGCCAATAGGAAGCGCGGCCTTCCTATCGGCGTTTGACCCAGAAGTGGAAGGACCCGTAAATATTGTTTTACATTTCAATACTTTTTATTGGCCCATTTGTTCGATCTTATATCATTATACTGAACCGTTATCATGCTTGTGTTTTATACTGAGCCAGTGCCTTTTATAAATGCATAAGATCGATCCTGTCATATGCCATCAGATGTGTTTGAATGTTGTTAAGGCCTAACTCGCCTGATGAAGAAATTTGGAGTCAATATATGAGCCGCGTCATTCGAAAATGTCCGGTCAGTCTGGTCAGGAGCTTCACTGTTCGCTTAAAAGTCACACAAGGTTTCGTGGTCTGATTAGCGGACAAGGTAGCTACATGTGTGCTCAACAGACTGCGCAGTCTGGGCTGGGGCTGCGCTGGCCGTCTTTGACATAAGACCCATTTTCGCAGATCGCGGATAATATAGAAGTATTTTATAACCGTAAGTATTTTCACCGATCAACTGTCTCGTTATGTCCATACGGACACCATTTTGCTACCGAACCCGCTAAGAACGGAGCCCCTTATTTATGCCACGTTACCGCAACAAAATTTTAGAATGTCACGCCTTTTAAAAGCCGTTTCTCTTTTGGTATAAAATGTGTTCTCAGCTACAAAAAAAAAGCATTGACGTGCGATTTCCCGCCAACAGGAAGGCCGCCTGGACGACACTGCAGCAGGCTGGGTGAAGTTCAAGTGCACAGACATGTCGGACGGTAGCGTCCAGGATCTCTTCAGAGACCCTGGTCACAACGTCGGCTCGTGGGGAGGCTGGATCTTTTACTGTCCGCGGGGTAAGAGCGCGAAAATAGATTTGATCCGTGCTCTGTAAAAACGGGGTTTAATGAATGTGCGTAAAGTGTCGTTTTATATATGCCTATGTAGTCCGCACAGGCTAATCTGGGACGACACTCCGCCTAAACTGGATTTTCGTTTAGAAGAGACTTACTTTAAATGAAACAATTCCATTACAAGCGGAGAGTATCGTCCGCACATTTTAATCTTGAACGACACTTTATACACATAATACCCCGTATTCACAGAGCGAGGCTCATATAGATAAAGTCTTCGTACATGGTTTCATTTTGTAAAGCCAAAATGACGCATTTTATAAGAAAGCAAATGCGACCCCGTGTCGCTCACCTTAACCATGCTAGACATGTTTCTCAGACATGCCAGCGGTGTTCGCATGATAACACATATAAATAAGTTGGTGCAATATCAGCAATAAACCCAATATCTGTTTGCAGTAGATGTCAGAAAATTGCCATACTAGTACTCAACTGAGTACGGTGTTCGTAAGGTTCACTATTTGTTTCGCATTATCAACCTCTAGATAACAAGGGTGAGCACACGATATTAATGGGCAAAATCACATTGCGATATTGTGAGATCATGATTAGAGATATTGAATCAACGTTGCGAGAGCCCGATATCAATATTGCTTCCAAATCTCACTTCGTATTCTTATAATCGCGCATCATGGTTTCGCGACGTCGCATCGTAATCGCATCGTGATTTCGCACTTTCGACCTTTGAATAACATGTGTGAGAATTATAAGAAAACAAGGGCTGTTAGTATAACACGCATGCCCCCCAAATGGGCTTTCAGTTGTAGTGGCAGCCATTGTGTGAATACGTTAGAGTATGATTGGCAATTTAAAGAAGAATAGCTCGCATAACTCATGTAGTTCGTGAGTTATCACCCGGAAACCATTTTACTGTTTCAAGTCACTGTGACCTTAAACTCTGACCTAGTGACCTGAAAATCAATAGGGGTCATCTGCCAGTCATGATCAAAGTACATATGAACTTTCCTGATCCCAGGCCTAAGCGTTCTTGAGTTATCATCCGGAAACCATGTGGTGGATGGACCTACCGACGAACCGAACGACCGACGGACCCACCGACATATGCAAAACAATATACCCTATGTTCNGGGGGGGGGCATAAACATAGTGCTTTCGCAATGGCTACATTCGAATTAACAAGAGTGAAGACGCCAGGTCGCGATGCAAAAAAAATGGGATTGCGATGCGAGATCACGATACTAATATCACGATTTTGCATCGTGATCTCGCGTCATCGTATCGTGATTTCTCTCATTCTTGTTCTCGCGTTCTAGCCCTTGTAATGCCCAGGTAAAAAAAATGCGAACATTGCCCGTTTGGAACACCATGCCTTAATTATCCGTGTCTTTTACGGCGAAGCTTTCCTCCAAAACAGTGACCTTAAACAACCAAAGAATTTGCTAAAAACATAACATTACTCACTGGGGGTTGACGAGGTGAAAGCGTAGTCCGTTTCTCTACGAGGTCGGGTATATGTTTTACTAAGAAAAATCGTTTCAATTCACATGCCACCCACGGTTCCTATACCACGTGACTTTTTAAGATCTGTGTTGGGAGAATAAAGCGCGACCAAGTTAACATGTTTAAGGATTTATTTTTAAATATTTCATCAATGTTAATGGAATAAAGTGTGGAGCTCGCTCATTCGTGAGAGTTGTCTAAAGGTATCATGATTTTTTTTTTAACAAATAAGTATTTTTTCAGTAAAGTACAATCGCGCGTTTGAACGGTTAGAAAAATGTCTGATCAGTGTGACGACTTCATATTACAAACGCGCGATTGCACAGTCATGGATATAGAAACTTTAATGAGTAACCTTTACATTAAATTTGTAGTTCGTTGCACAACCAGTACATACTCGGTGCAAAACCTATACATAAAGCGACTTGTAATTTCCTTCGAAACAAAACATTTGAAAGATTAAAATATATGTTTGTAACCTGTTTTGTACTTTAAAATGTTTAATGTACAGTGATAAAACCGGGGTATCAAAGTAGAATGTAGTTTCATTAAAGTTAAGTTACTGTAATTGGCTATTTTAACAGAATAACCACCTTATGCATTACTTCAAATCAATATATTTCGATTTTAGCGCAAAAACAATGTAGAGGTTGCAACTACGCGCATTGGTAATTACAGTTGTAGTTTGTTATTGAAAATAAGTAACTACCATTACTGGATGTTCCGTTCTATAATCCATAAATACCAGAAAAGATGAAACTCGCATGATTTAGTAGTGTATTGACACACTGTTTGTAGTAAAGCATAAAACCGACGTCGTAGAGAAACGGACTACGCTTTGACCTCGTCAGCCCCCAGTGTTACTATACAGAGATGTTTGTTTATAACATGTTTTAATACTTTATAAGCCTCTGCGATTTGCGGCCTCAAGACGCGCATCGAGCCAAACCAAGGTAGTGGTGATGACACCGCGCTTAATGACGTCATCTTCTACTGTTGCGCAATAGACGAAGGTGGCTCTATTAGCCACGGTGCATAACCATATCGGTCCCCCTCTCGGATGAAACGCTATATCGGTATCCCTCTCGGATGCGGTACCGGTCATTCTCGGATAAAAACATGGTTCTGTGATGCAAGGTGGTCACCAAAATAGTGTTTTGCACCATAAAGGAAACGATAAACGTCAAAAGTAATTATTGCACGGAACATAACGCTCGTTGACTTGTGCTTGTATGTACTTCGTTTTAATTTTCCATTAACTGGAGTTTAGATAATAGCCACACAGTTTGACGTTGCACTGCTGACTATCACATCGGTGTGTTATTAATATGACTTTCCATTCTCAACAATACACTTAGGCTTAAAATGTATATGAGAGGTACATCCGTTGTAAATATCGTATATTAAAAAGATAAAACTCATATTTATTAATTGAACGTGTGTGAAAGTGTCAGAAAATAGGCCTTTTTTGGTTTGCATGAAGCACGGGTATCCATCTATTTTATGGGATATCAGCGCACAGGCAACCTCTCAGATTCGATTCACTAAAAAGTTCTTTTATTCAAGTACACGAAATAAATAGCAATGCGTAGTTTTCATTGAATATGATTTTGAAAAGTTTAGCAAGTAAAGTACGTCGCGGTCGATGCGCGTTTTAAAATTCAAATTATACCTTTTTTCTAAAGACATAATTTAAATTATAAAACGCAAATCGATTTCATCACAACTAATTACAATTATAAACAAGAGGACCATGATGGTCCTGGAGTCGCTCACCTATTTCACACGGCACCTGGTAACAAAGGGTCATAACTCCTTCATACCGGTAAATTGTCCAATTAAAATGAAAATTGAGTGGACACAAGTAGGGCACCGATAGGTCATTCTGTAGTAATAATGTGAAAATCCTCTAAGTAGTTTCAGAGGAGTTGTGATAACAAGATTTTCTCCCTATATCTTCTATAAAGTTAAAAGTAACAAAGGGCCATAACTCCTTCAAAAATTGTCCGATCAAAATGACAATCAGGTGGATACATCTAGGGTACCCATAGATCATCCTATTTGTGAAAGGAAATATCGACGATACAGCAATATATCGATTTATGGGTGTTTGGTGCTATGACTCGCTTAAAATAAGTTATAAAAATACATTAACTCTTGGCTATTATGTTTAAAAACCTAAATATAACTGCATTATTCTTAAGTTGTTAGATGTAATGTACATGTACAGGGTAAATTAAATAGTGTTATTAAAATAATGAAATTGTGTCATAATATAGTGGAATCTATATAAAAACAAAGAACAGCCTGCTTTATGTTAAAATTTCAACCTGTGAGGTAATTAGATAAACGATACTCAATATTTCAAAATTGATATTGAAAACGAATCGGCAATTGCATATCGTTGATATATTGTCGAAATCGATTACATCCCTACTAAAAACATACCATGAACATATTATTGCAAGCATAACAAGGGCTGTTTGTAAAACATGCATGCCCCTATATCGGCTATAAGTTGTAGTAGCAGCCATTGTGTGAATACGTTTTTTGTCACTGTTGGTGGTGGTGGTGGTGGTGGTGGTGGTGGTGGTGGTGGTGGTGCCTTAATTTCATTTTTGCCCGATGTTTATTGATACAATGCATTACAAAAATGTAGTTAGCCTTACATTTGGTAAAATTTATATAAATTACAAGGGAGGCAACTGCTGTAACAAAAAGAACATGCATAAACGGTAGGTTGTTTCCCTTGTTTGAACCATGCTAAATCCTGCCTATTTCCAGTAACTGTGACCTTCACCTGTGACCTTGACCTTTGACCAAGTGACCTCAAAATCAATAGGGGTCATCTGCGAGTCATGATCAATGTTCCTATGAAGTTTCATGATCCTAGGCACAAGCGTTCTTGAGTTATCGTCTGAAAACCACCTGGTGGACGGACCGACCGACACATGCAAAGTTCAACGAGCTCCTGCGGCCATGTTTTTTGACGAATCAAATTTCTTTGAACAACTTTTTCAGGGGAGCCTTCAAAGGTCATCCCTGTGAAATTTTTTGAAAATCTGATGAGCGGTTTCTGACAAGAAGATTTTTTAAGGTTTTTACCATATATGGTCATGGCGGCCATCATGGTGATGTGATCAAATTTTTTTTAACAATTCTTTTGTCCCATGACCTAGGGATGCTCCACATGAAATTTAGTTGAAATTGGCTCAATGGTTTAGTAGAAGAAGATGTTTACAAATTGTTTACAGACGGACAGACGGACGGACGGACGGACAGACGGACGGACGGACGGACGGACGCCGGACGGTGAGTGATCACAATAGCTCACCCTGAGCTATCGCTCAGGTGAGCTAAAAATGTATAAAACAAAACGCTGTTCCAATACCCATCATTGTTTAGAAAATAGCAAGGCCGAAATTAAAATCGTAGACAAGAATAGAATATACGATTTCAAAACATTCCGAAAATATCATTAAAACAAGAAAAACAGGGTAAAACATTAGCCTTTGATGATTTATGTGTTTTTTTCAGATCGCAATCACGTAAACGACGAGCTACGTTATAGCTTCATCAACCAAAGCGACGTATGACATCCCGGACATCTACTGCAGCGGATTCGCACTAGGTTCTTATGCCACATGTCTCAAACAGATCATTCTTGGAAACCAAGTATAAAAATAAACGAAACAGTTAAATCTAGTAGTGAAAAACGTATAGCAGCACCTACTAAGACAAACAAACCTGCTCAACCCAAATCAAAGAGAACCCTATCCAAGTCAGACACTTTGGACAAATTACGCAAAGAAATGATCGAGCTTTTACCAACAGTCTTAGCCTGTTTAAAGCAATCTGAAATGCATATTGCATTTTGTCAATTTATGCGTTTGATTACCTCAAATAAATTCTCTCTAAACACTACATGTTTGGTTACTTCTACTGGATGTAGAGAAATGGTATTGACTGGGCAATACGTCAAATATGACATTTTCCCTAGAGACTATGACAGTCTGGAAAGTAACATACCGGCTTTTTTATGGAAAAGTGCTTCGATACATGAGGGGCGAAAAGTCTACAGGACAAATGGTAAAAGAACAAAGTAGTCGTGGGTCATATTCACCCCGTAATACGTCGATTCACTTTGCAGTCCCTAGCTTGAGAGTATTACAAAATTGGGAGTGTCATGGAGCGACAATTGACAAAGAGCTAAACCCTAGCTAAATTTTGTTAATGCTTAAACAATTGTTAAAATTAAAATCCAAATTGAACAGTTATCATATAATAAATGATATTTAAAACGAATTATCAGTCGGGGTTTTCAATAGTTTCTGAATCTTATTAAGCAACAGTAGACCAACTCCATCCGAGAGGTTGCCTGTGAAGGTATAATCAAAGATTGGAGAGGGATACCCGTGCTTCGTACAAACAGAAAGTAGAGAGATTTTCAATATTTTTGACAATGTGGAATCGGTTCTCGTTTTAAACTATATATACTATTGTTTTACACAACTTATTTAATCCAGGCGATCAGATGTTTGCATTATACACGCAAAAAAAAAACAGTCAACAATACTACAAATCATATTCAATAGCGGGACATCAGTAATCACTAACGAAGCAAAGAAAATAAAGATATAACTACAAAGCAGTCTGGTTCTAATGTTCCGTGCAATACTTAATTTGAACGACCCTTGTCCCTTTTTAACAATAAATAGTGGTTTTATGGATGACCATCCACACAGAACTATGTTTTTTTTTTATCCGAGAATGACTGTTGCCGCATCCGAGATGGGTACCGATATACATGTAGCGTTTCATCCGAAAAGGGGACCGATATGGTTATGCACCGTGTTATCGGAAAATAATCGATTGTTTTGTCTTATTTTGTTGTAAAATGATTGATGTCAATTTCAATAAAACTTTGTCAATAGCTATGTTTAAACTTTTTATATTTAGATACGGATCTATCGTTTATATAACACGGATAATAAAAAGAGCTGTTGAGGGACAAGGCGCTCGACTTTTCTTGTTGTTTGAATGAGTATATGGCCTTTTTTTAACCAAACTGTTAGACTTTTCTTGTTTTTTGTAAGAGTATCTGACTTTTTCTGAACCAAACTGTTTGAATAATAGGTAAGTTATTTTAGCAGCAGTTACTTACGTATTTGTCTAATTTGAACAATATCATACGAGACACATACACCTTGATTTTGAGCCAAAACATTGTTTCCTTACTTACTTAAAGAGATGTTTTTGTACAATGTGTAGGATTTATCACAATAGTTCTCGAGATTTTAAGTCGAAACATTTATTGTTTTAGTAACTGTGACCTTGACCTGATCATACCCATCTTCTATACAATCTCTGGACATCAGGAATCTAGGTATAAAGTTTCATTCCAACTGCTCAATTTGTTTTCAAATTACTTAGTATCAACGATTCTTCAGTTCCAAATACTTATGAGATAATAGTTGGATTAGTACATTTTGTGTTAAAAGTTGGCGTTGACAAGAATGAACAAATGTGTATATATTATCTCAGGTATTTAAAAAAAATGTAGAATTTCAATGTTCTTATGAGATAAAGGATATTCTAATTGTAGAATTTGAGAAACATGTTTTGAATAGTTGCAAATAAAGGCATACTTATACAGTTATTAGTTTTTAGATGTTTCTGTTAAGTTAAAAGTGTATGATTCTGTAATTATACTTAATTATTGTCACAGATAATAGCTGTGATGTTTTTTTTTGTAAGACACTAAAAAGAATAGAACATGAACATATTATTCATTAAAGTCAACAATTATTGTTGACAAAAAGTCATACTTGAGTATTGATACATAGACATGCTGGTTGCAAGTTAGTTCTGTTCAGTAAAGCAAACATCAAATGTAACTTTCTGATCTGAATAGAAGATGAAAATCAATAATTGCTTTGTGATATATGGAGCTTTTGTTTGTTATAAGTCACTCCTTTTTCCATACTGTTTTTCAAAGAAGACAATTTTCTGAAGGTAACAGAATTGTTGCAAGAGTTAGTGTTCCAATTTTCATAGTCATGAAGTACACCATATACATATTGGTATAAATCTTTGATTTACGGTACATATTGTACAAAAATGGTTTTATTCTTAACTAAAAGAAAAATAATGTTGTTGTTGTTTTTTTGTTTAGTCATAAAATATAAAAACAAAATATGCAACATAAACATGTGCATGTGTCTATTTCATTAAATTAATGTGATAACCATATTAGTATTATTTAACATGTTGTTTGTGCATCGGGTTAATATGTTTAAAGTTTCTATGAATTTTAAACATTTTCTATTCTGTTTGTTTATTATTTGTATTCTCATTAATTAAGTTTATTGTACAAGGGAGACAAGTCATATTAATAGTGAATTTAGATTCGACATTAGTTGCTCCCCTTTGACTGCAACGTTATTCATAATAGTAGTTGACCTGTGTGTAACATTTGTGTGGTAATTGTTATTAGTGGTTTGATTGTTTTTTCATTAAGGTCCAACTATAGTTCTCTAAATAAGTTTGTACTTTCCCTTATTGTTTAGGAATACAAATTATCACAGGTGCATGATTCTGCAATGGTCAACAGTTCAGGATTATCAAATGTTTTAAATAAGTCTTAATTTTAAAGGCCCTATAAAGGTGACAAATCCAATAATTATGCATATAAACTGGTCTAATTTTTACTGGATTTCAATTACTCTTGCATAAAAAATGCTTATAACACAGCTCAGGTGCAACGTTGTCAAGAATTATGGAAGATATACCCGTTTCATAATTGGAAGAAATGTTTACAACTTTGCAACTAACGTGGTGTGTAGCTTCAAAACCGTGATGTATGCTAAAAATAGCCGAAAGAAAATCAAATTTTAATTCTGTTTTAAACAACTTTTTTACCAGCAGAAAGTAACTTATTAGATCACTACAAACGTTTTAACCATATAGAAGAGACCTACTTTGTGAGTGATACCGGAAAACGTTGAAAATCAACAATATATTTTTGGTGACCTGAGTCACTTTCACTTTCACATTCCCGAGTAAACAGCGTTGTAAATAAACTGATTGTTTGTAAACACAATTGACTTGGAGGACACTGTATTTTGAGCTCAAAACAAGTTGTATTGCTCATTTTTTATGCTAATGTCCAATACCGTATATATATTGTTTTTAGATAACCTTTATAAATAAAATATGAAAAAAAATAAAAAAAATCGGTAAATAATTATGGATTGTCACCTATATAGGGCCTTTAATAATTGAGAATGAGATATTCAAAGGAATATACAAGAGAAATATGTCCACACTTTGAGCAAATTTGGTATCTAAGCTTGCAAGGCAGCTGTTCAGGTCTGTGCATCCTTAAGCGGGCGCTGTTTCCATTTTCTGTCTGGACTAAGCCGGGCGGGACATACGCCAGGTGCCTCTATGATGTCGGTCATGTAGCATTGGCAGAAATTTAACTGTAAAATAAAAGATGAGAAGTTTATAACAGTGTCAACAAGAGATGTGTTCATCAGAAACACAATGCCCCCTACTGCGCCGCTTCAAAATAAAATTTCTATTTATCATTTGGCAGTTATAGAAATTATCTCCCTTTAAAGCTTTTTATTTCCCTTTGATTTAGTTTTTTGACCTTTGATCTTGAAGGATGACCTTGACCTTTCACCACTCAAAATGTGCAGCTTCATGAGATACACATGAAAAAAAAAAAATGTTTTGACCTTTGACTTTCAAGATGACCTTGACCTTTCATCACTCAAAATATGCAGCTTCATGAGATATACATGCATGCCAAATATAAAGACATCTTCAATATTGCAAAAGTTATGACCAACGTTTAAGTTTTCGGATGGACGCACAGACTGTCGGACGGACTAACAGTTCAACTGCTATATGCCACCCTACTGGGGGCATAAAAATGTTGCAGATGGACGATTATAAATGGATGACTGACAATGGCCATCACACAAAACTCAATGCTCACATGTGCATGTTGTTCTCAAAGGATTTAAAAAAGATATTTGAAATATGAAGTAAATTCTTTCAAATGTGTGTGTGTCAAGAATTAAATTATAAGCAAGCGCACAATAATCCATCCCATATATCTATGGAAGCTTTGCAGAGAACTGTTATGTTACAAAGGCCAGTGCACTATTGAGGAGATGAACCATTTCAAGAGTCCCTTTCTTACCAAGTTTCATGAAGATTTGCCATTAAATGTTGCTAATTTAGAGTGAACTAGTTTTCACTATAGCCATAAAAGGAAAACTGCCCTGCCTCTAGACAGCCATGTTTTTTAAAAGACCGCAACCATTTTCTAACTCAGCTGATATGTCTTTAGACCAAGTGTTCTGACCATGTTTCAGTTAGATTGAACTAAAAATATGACAAAATAAACTGTCATATAGAATGTGTTAACAAGGTTTCACTATAACCATATCAAGAAAACTGCCCCCGCCGCCAGACAGCCATGTTTTTTTACTAACCATAACCATTTTGGAAGTTGCCTCAGCTATCATTAGAAAAATTCTAATTAAGTTTCATGAAGATTGGACTATAAATGTGACTTCTCACTCGAGTGTTAACAAAGTTTTACTATAGCCATATAAGGAAAAATGCCCCTGGCAGCCATGTTTTTTAAATGGACTGAAACAGTTGTTTTTTTAACTCAGCCCAGATATGATTAGAACAAATGTTCTGACCATTGCATATAGATTGGGCTCTAAATGTGACTTCTAGAGTGTTAACAAGGTTTTACTATAGCTTTATCCGCCCCATGGCGGCAATGTTTTTCAACGGACCGGAACCGTTGTCGAACTCATCCAAGATTTTATTAGAACTAATGTTCTGTCCAAGATTCATGAAGATTGGGCTATACATGTGACTTCCAGAGTGTCAACAAGGTTTTACTATAGCCATACAAGGAAAATTACCCTGCCCCCTGGTTGCCATGTTTTTCAACAGACCGGAACCATTTTTGAACACATTCAAGATTTCATGAGAACAAATGTTCTGACCAAGTTTCATAAAGATTGGACTATAAGTGTGACTTCTAGAGTGTCAACAAGGTTTTACTATAGCCAAAAAAGGAAAATTTCCCTACCCCCTGGTGGCCATGTTTTTCAACGGACCCAAACCATTTTCAAACTCAGCTGAGATATCATTAGAACAAATGTTATGACAAAGTTTCATAAAGATTCTAGAATAAATGTGACTTCAAGAGTGTTAACAAGCTTTATATTAAATTTGATAATTCAAACCTAGTTTTTGACCTCACATTATTCAGTTTCAAACTCATCCAAGATATCCTTGGATCACATGTTCTGACCATGCAAGCTTCATAAAGATTGGACACGAATTGTGCTGACCATGCAAGCTTCATTAAGATTGGACACTAAATGTGGCCTCTTCAGTGTTAACAAGGTAAATGTTGCAGACGTGCGTGGCTTTTGTTTTTTTCTGATATTGAAGTGTCATCCGTTTATCAAAGTAGGAGTGAATTCTGCCTTAACTCGTCTCAGCCAAAATGTGTTTCTTAATGATCATAAATACATTAAATTCATTCAACTTTGAAAGTTTGAGCGAGATCCACCCAGTATTTTAGGGAGTTATAAAAACACAAAATTTGGCACTATACAATTCTAAAATGGAGAAATATACAAAGGGCCATAATTCTGTCAAAAATCATCGCAGCCAATATTCCTTTCTTCAAGATAAGACATTCAATTTAAAGCTCTCTAAAAGTTTGAGCCAGAAATACCTATAAGTTAAAGAGGTGTTGAAAACACAAACTTCAGGCAACTATATAATATAGTGTTAAAACATACAAATGCCCATAGTTCTGTCCCAAATTGTCACAGCCCAAATTCCTCAGTTTGATATCATCTAAACATTAATGTGATTCAAATGCAAAAGATCCACCAAGTTGTTTAAAAGCAATTTCAAACACAAGCTACGCGACTACCTAGTACCTACGGACAAGTGCAACTCCTTCAACTCTGTGAAATCATACTTCCAAGACGGAATTTTCCAAGTTGTACATTTTTTGAGTCCAGGCAACTTATTTTGTTTTATCAACTTGTCTGTTAATGTTGACAATCATAAAAATAAACAAGAGCTGTGTTTGTGAAACACAACGCCCCCTACTGCACTTTGAAGCCGCACGGCAGCTACTTTAGAAACAAGGTTATATTTTGAATGTTAAGGTGATACTGACCTTGACTTTTGACCTAGTGACCTCAAACCATGTTTGATTGTAGATGTCAATGAGATGCATGCACATGTGATGTTTAAAGAACATAGACCGAAGAGTTTTCATTTAATGAGCAAGGTTAAAGTTTTAAGACAAGACACACACATACAATGACAGACAGGCCAAAAACAATATACCCCCGATCATTCGATCAGGGGGCATAAAAAATAATCTTGGTTATATATTTAATTAATAGACCTATTCAAATTTCTCGAAATAATGTGTTGACAAGATTTCACAATTCATTCTATTATCCCTTTAACACCATTGATATTTATCCCGGTATGCTTATTCATTGATTGAATTGTTTGGGTACAGTAATATTGATTGACACATTATTCAACTGTCACATGATCATTATGTTACGCATTCACAGCAGGGGTTTTTCCAGCCATTTTGTGAAAAGGAGTCTGGTTAAATTGGGATTTTTTCAATCGGTGAAAAGGCAAATTTTGCAACTTTATATCGACAAAATTGGGATTTTTTTATCAACAAATATTGACATAGCAGGCCTGTAATTCAAATAAGGATAACAAAATCATATAAATTATAGTTATATACTTTGTTAGGTGTTTTTTAAGTTAACTTGAGATACAATAATCATAAGACACGTCTTTTTTACGTAGCAGAAAAACATCTGTATAGCCTCCAATTTGACAGAGTTTAGAGACGTGGGTTGAAAGATGACATCTGGGTTCATTCTTCTCAGAATTAATCAATTATTGAATTGGAAATTGAATCCAAGCCAGGTAATATTAATGCCTTGTTTAGAAAAACATTTGAGTTTGATATGATAAATAAAAAGCAAATAGAACAAACACATTACTTAACAAAATCAGGCGATGATGGCCTTTAACAGCTCACCTGAATTTGAGATATATACAATTGTCCACACTTGATCTAGTGACCTAGTTTTTGGACACATGTGACTTCGCCTTGGTATTGCATAAGGATTGACTAATAAATATCGCCTTCTTAGAAGTAGCAAGGTGTTTCTCAGATTTAATCAGGTGACCTAGATTTAGGAAAAACATGACCAAGATTCGAACTCAGCCTTTATGTTGTTAAAATGAACATTTTGATTAAGTTTCATCAAGATTGGGTCATCAATGTTGCTTCTACTGTGGCAATAAGGTTTTCTAAGATTTGACCTAACGACCTAGTTTTTGGTTGCATGTGACCCAGAAACGAACCCAGCTTATATATTGTAAAGTTAAATATTATTTCCAAGTTTCATAGAGATTGAGTCCTAAATGTCGCTTCTGATGTAACGAGGTTTTTCTAAGATTCGATCTGATGACCTAGATTTTGGAAGCATGTGACCCAGATATGAACTTGGTCTAGATATTGTAAATATAAACATTCTTAACGAGGTTCATCAAGATTGAGTCTTAAATATGGCCTTTATAGTGTTAATATGTGTTTCTATGATTTTTTGAGACGTGTGTCCCATATTCAATATTGTAAACATAAACATTTTTACCAAGTTTCATAATGATTGAGTCATTAATGTGGCCTCTAGAGTGATTACTTACAAGGTTTTTCTAAGATAAGACTAAGTGACCTAGTTTATGGACGCATATGACCCAGATTTGAACTTGGCCTATATATTGTCAAGATTTACATTCTGACCAAGTTTCAACAAGATTGAGCAATACTTGTGACCTCAAGAGTGAGAAGGTTTTTCTACCATTCGATTCGGTGAATTGACAACGGGAATTAGTACGCACAAGAACCAGATTTGAACTCAGCCTTGACATTTTCAAGTTGAACATTGTGAGCAGGTTTATTAATTGAGCTAAAATTTGAAGCCACAAGATGGATGATGCAAGAACGACAGACGCCGGACACAGGATGATCACACTAGCCGTTTATGAGCTTTGTGCTCAGGTGAGCGAACAACCAAAAACAAACCAGAACAGAAATGGCTGAAATAGACTGTGACATTGCACATTGCAATTGCTTCAAATGTCTATTGTAAGATCTAAGTGTTACATGGTAGCATATAGCATATCGTCCCCTCCCCACGAAAATGACCACTCTCAGTTTTGGCATGAAAGCGGGTTTTGCCATTTTCACAGTGGTGAAAATGGCCCACTTCTCCCACGAATAATTCCAAGGTCCTATCCAATCAGCTTACAAAGTTATACCCATGACAATGTGTGCGAAAATTTCCAAAGTAAAGTGAAAATGTCTAAAGTAAATGTAAACAATGAAAAAATATGAGAAAATTGTCTAACTCAAGTTTTGAAAGCTTGAGTTAGGCAATTTTCTCATATTGACTACAGAAAAAGTAACATGTCACTTTAAACATTATGACACATGTAGAGATAGTTAAAAAGTCATCATGCAAAGTTTTAGCTTCATTCTGTAATTTAAAAAAAAATATGAAGTTTTTTTCCTTCTGAAAACTTGTAAATATTGTGTTTGGCCACTTTTGCGGGGAAGGGACGATATATGCTAGCTCCAATAGCATATTTAAATGTAAATTTAGTTTTTATATGGTTTGCTCACAAGTCTGTGTAATTTTGTAAGCATTTGTAAATACATTCAATTGTTCCAGAACAACGACACCAAAAACATTAACAGATAATCATGGGGAATGATTTTCATATGTTATATTAAAATCTTCCAAATAATGTGTAACAGATTAGAACCAAATATTCATTATCTTTGACCCTGAATTATAACCTTGACCTTTCACTAAGGAGCATGGGAGTAACTAAACACTTGTTTGGTTATGTGAAATTATAATCCCAATATTTAAATAATCCTAGGGATCAAAATGTTTCAGAACAGCAACCTACTAAACCAAACAACCACGGAGTGATGATGTGACTTCTAAAAGCCCTCCTTTCAAGGCATTAAGTTGTTCAAGCAGAATTTCAAATCATTAGCAACGTAGGAACAAAATGAAAAGACGTGCATAATGTCCATATTGCCATCTATCCATGTTTAAAGTTTCATGAAAAAATATGAAGAACTTTTAAAGTTATCGCAGGATCCAGAAAAGTGTGACGGACTGACAGACAGACAGACAGACTGACTGACTGACACACACACACACACACACACACACACACACACACAGAGCACAAACCATAAAACAACAAATACATGCAGGTTTGTTTGTGAATTTACTCAGCATGTTGAGAAGTGTAGAAGAACGTTGTAAATGCACAACTTCATATCATTAGCCAAAATGCATGCAGGTTTGTTTTTAATTAACCTAGCATTTGAAAAATAAAATGTACAAGAAGTCCTTCAGACAAGTCTGTGTGTCCAGACAGAGTGCCAGACACACGTCCATGGCGATTAAAGTATCCACGGGCCCCTGTACTGAAGCGACTGTTGATTATGTGACATGACCTAAATATATGAGGCCCACAATATCATTCTGATGGTGTCTGAAGACGATTATATACGAAATTCTGTACATAAGAGGCAAACTAGATATGTTCTTAACACTAACAACAGCAGCAAATCAAAACAACCAATCACTTTTGAAAGTGTGAGGTGGGGTCAGATTTTTACAGATTTGAGGACAATATAACTGAAACAGTAAAATAACAGATTCTGCCTTCAATGAAGCATGTCCTCAACATTGCACCCAAATTACCTTGTGAATGATTCAAACACATTTGCAGGATTTGTGTTCAGCTTCTCAACATCAGATATTGGCATCCAATGGTGAGGTCANGTGAACATATGTGCCAAATGATTTCAAAATCCCTTGATGAACGACATAGTTATGGCCCGGACAAGCTCATTTATGGCCATTTTTGACCTTTGACCTCAAAGTGTGACCTTGACCTTGGAGATATTGACGTAATTCTTTCGCGCGACACACCGTCCAATGATGGTGAACATATGTGCCAAATGATTTCAAAATCCCTTGATGAACGACATAGTTATGGCCCGGACAAGCTCATTTATGGCCATTTTTGACCTTTGACCTCAAAGTGTGACCTTGACCTTGGAGATATTGACGTAATTCTTTCGCGCGACACACCGTCCAATGATGGTGAACATATGTGCCAAATGATTTCAAAATCCCTTGATGAACGACATAGTTATGGCCCGGACAAGCTCATTTATGGCCATTTTTGACCTTTGACCTCAAAGTGTGACCTTGACCTTGGAGATATTGACGTAATTCTTTCGCGCGACACACCGTCCAATGATGGTGAACATATGTGCCAAATGATTTCAAAATCCCTTGATGAACGACATAGTTATGGCCCGGACAAGCTCATTTATGGCCATTTTTGACCTTTGACCTCAAAGTGTGACCTTGACCTTGGAGATATTGACGTAATTCTTTCGCGCGACACACTGTCCAATGATGGTGAACATATGTGCCAAATGATTTCAAAATCCCTTGATGAACGACATAGTTATGGCCCGGACAAGCGGGACAGACAGACAGACTGACAGACAGACCGACCGACAAAGTGACTCCTATATAGCCCCCATTACCAATGGTAATGGGGGTATAAAAAGCATAATTTTATGGCCATAGAAAAATAGTAAGAACTATTTGTGATAAGTTACTTAAAAGTCCCCCAAGCAGAATTAGGTTATGTTCTGGACTTGAAATTGGGTTTAACAAGAGGGCAGAAGACAGTCACATGAGACCCCAACGGACTAGCCTTTCCTGAGACGGTAGTGTAAAAAGGTTTGACAAGAGACTTATCAAAGGACATTGCCCGAACACCCAGTAGCCGTGTTTTTCAACAAATCACAATCATTGTTCAAATCATACTAGAAAACAACACACATTTTAAAAGTTCTGAGCAAGTTTCACGATGGGTTGGTCACAAATGTGAGGTATACTAGTCGCAGAAATAAATAGACCAATGTTCTGTGTTTCATGAAGATCGCGCAAAAAAAACAAACTTAAATATGGTAAAACAAAGTGTTTGACCTAGCGACCTAGTTCTTTACCCTACATGATTTAATTTGAACTTTGCTGCGATATCAATGGGACAAAAGTGCACCAGATAGGGATCACCATCATTATTCTGCAAGTGGGACATTAATGCCAAGATTGGACCAGACAAGGATGTCACCATCCATATGGGGATGTCAATGCCAAGATTGTACCAGACAAGGATGTCACCATACTCATGGAGGATATCAATGCCAAGATTGGACCAGACAAGGATGTCACCATCCTGATGGGAGATATCAATGCCAAGATTGGACCAGACAAGGATGTCACCATCTTGATGGGAGATATCAATGCCAAGATTGTACCAGACAAGGATGTCGACATCCTCATGGGGATGTCAATGCCAAGATTGGACCAGACAAGGATGTCACCATCCTCATGGGGATGACAATGCAAAGATTGAACCAGACAAGGATGTCACAATCTTGATGGGGGATGTCGATGCCAAGTTTGGACAAGGCAACACAGGGTATGAACCATTCATGGGAACCCTGGCCCTTGATGTGGGAATGAAAACAATTTACGATTGTCAAACCTATGTGCATCAAACAGCTTTGTAATGGGAGTAAGCTTTTGCCCGCACAACCGGATAGGTCTCGCCACACTCTGCAACAGCAAACCATGAGTCTGAGTAACATTTTACACAAAAACTGTTGTTGTTTCTCAGATATATAGGCCTTCCTACCAGTAATATTACCATTATGTTAAGACTTTCATCTGTGGTGCATCAGAAAGTAAACTTTGTGGTATAAAGTGAATGAAACCATGAGATTGATAGTTATTTTATGTCTTCTATATTGCATTTTTGTTAAACTTTGACAGTTTTTAGGGACCAAAGTGTTAACATACTATTCTTAGTATTTATGGTTTAAGTTCATTGTATGTAAGATGCTTAGATATGTCAGCTCGGTTAATGGATGGTTGTTGTTTCCAATGGCATGTATTTAAGGGAGACTGTACGATTTTCATATGTATTAAACTGTAATATATTGATAAAAATATGTAACAATAACACAAAATAGGCAAGAAAAATTATACATCAGGCTTCGCGAAATTGGACAAAATCGGCCGGTCATCCGGACAGGCATTTCAGAAAATGTGCCGGTCCGAAGAAAATTTAGCTGGACCGAAAAAAACAACAATAACACAACTACGTACATTTAGACCTTTTTTTCTCTGAAAAATCGGTACCGAAGTATGAGCGTCCTAGAAACTGGTCCATATTCCGTGTTTTGTTAAATTCTCAAATGCGCATAATTAAATTTGTAATCCGAAACACTCTTCCCAATTTAAGTTTTACTCGACATTATCACATTCTTCAAATAAACTGCAAAGTACAGTGTGTTTTAATCCTTTCTCTCGAGAAAAGCGCGCGCAAATTATTTCCTACATGTACAACGTCTCGTCAAACGCATGGAAAGCGTGCATGTATTAAATTTCCGTTAAATGTTTCGTGGTAAATTTTAATAGAATGATATCGCAAGAATGTGTGGGGTGTTGTGAAAACGGACGCGAGACAATTCACCCCCAAGACAATTCACCCCCAGGAGACAACTCACCCCTAGACAATTCACCCCTGCTCCCTGGACAATTCACCCCCAGATATTTTCTCATTTTGTCGTTACTATTATTCCATAATATGTTTGTTATTATCATGCATTGTTGATTTTTAATTTCTTTCACTTTAATTAAGACAAAATAGAGAGATCATTGTTTGCAGCTTTATTTTCTCAAAAGATTTCTTTGAAGTCATTTAATTCATTTAATTATTAATGACCATAATGAGGTTCATTAATTGTGTTTTTGAAACTTATAATTGATGATTGTTAGGTTTTGAAGTGCTTTTCAATTAATTCGATTGCAGCTGGTGTGTTTTTGAAGTCTTTAATCACTTCAGGTAAGTTGTGATAATCTTTATATAATTAAATGTGATTAAAAGAGCAAGTTTTTTTGTCTTTCATCTTTGTAGAAGTGTAAATTAGTTTTCACAGATTTTATTGAGTAATACTGTTGAAAAATGTATATAAACTCAACTTTTTATCTAAAAATTATTCAGTTTATATATATAACTAAAAGTGTGCTATTGATAATATTCAGTGAAATTGTGCTAATTGATATTATAGTTTCAAATAAGGTTGATATAATATTAGTGTGGACATATAATTTAAAGTGGTTTGTGGTATTGGATAATAATGACGGACTACTATTGTGCATATTGTAGTGAATTAGTGGGTGATGATGATGAGGCTGTGTCCTGTGATCTTTGCTCAAAATGGCAGCATCGCATATGCAATACAGGTATGTACAGTTTTATTAAAAAATTGTATTTTAATCATTATAAATATTTTAATTAAAAACATAGTTTTATAACATTATTTGTAATTTAAGAAAATATAATGCAATAAATTGAATATTTCTGTGATTTTTGCCTCAAGTGGGTTTCGTACAACATCCTGATATTCAATGTACTTATAACGCAGTATTATGTGAAGTTGGAATAAGACATCAATTTGGGTATAATTTGAGTCTTTCAACAGTGCATAATATGCAGCTTTACAATTTGTATTTATTTAGTTCAAATTATAATTAAAATATAAACTTGCATATATAATTACTACAAAACTGGATTTTTAATTGATTTGTTTAAATCCTAATAAAATTTGAAATACAGTTTAAATTATAAAAAACAATTACTTTTAATAAAAAGTCATAGAAAATTGCTTATTAAGCTTGAAATATAGAACAAATAGTAAACAAATAAAATCAGATTATGAAATGTATAGTTTTGATTGAAAACATCACCAAAATCATGAAGCCCATTCCCAGTTTGTTGTCTTATTCCCAATAAAAAAATGCTCTGTAGCTGTTAAGGATTTATTTATTACGAATATCTGTTTTCTGAGGATAGTTGTATTCTGTTTAATTTTTATAAAGTTATAATCAAAGCATATTAAGATATTCTCGGAATTTATTTGTCTGT